>CAMZMU010000057.1:25715289-25909807 GCA_947311845.1 Poa pratensis | reverse complement strand
GCACGGAATTAGAACAATCGAATGACCTCTCCGATACGTACGGCAACTCAGAGCACCAAAGCTCCTAAAACAGCCAAAGCAGCGCCGGTGATCACTCCGTGCAGCCGTGCCGCGCCCGCCGTCGGCGGTGGCGCCTGCAGCGAGCGTGACATCCCCTCGTCGCCAGTGCTCATGCCCGGACCCTGCGCGTACTCCGGCGCCGGCGCCCACAACGGCGAGGGGGATCCAGGTGCCGGTGCTAGCGCCGGCTTCGTGGGCCGAACCGCCATGACGATGATGTACAGCTTCTTGCCCTTCTGGCACCGGTCCTCGTCGCCGCTGATGAAGAAGAAGGCGCCGGACCGGTCGAACCGGAACTCCGAGCGGCCGCCGCCGTCTTCGAGCCGGCGGACCGGGTTGCGCGTGTTGCACGCGTCGAAGTCCGGCTCGGTCACTAGCAGCACCGAGTCCGCGCCCTCGCCGTTCGCGAACACTGCGAGCCAATAAACATGTCGATTCATGATATTACGCGTACGAAAATGGTAGAGTGGCAACGAAGAGGAGTTGATGCGCGTACCAATGGTGTCGTTGATCTGGAACCTGTTGCGCTCGGCCCAGTGGTTGTAGCTCTCGGCGGGGTCGACGACCCAGCCGTCGTGCCCGCCGGCGTAGAAGACATACGCCTCCGACGAAGAAGCCATGGCCGAGAAGACCAAAACGAGCAGGAAGCAGACCGCAGGTGTCATGGCGTCGATCAATGGATCGATTGATCAGCTAGCGTTGCTTATGTGGTTACCGCTAATAGCTTGGGCCGCCAAAGAAGAACACCCAAGGATGATAGGTATCGTAGAAGAAGCTGCACTAGATGTCTGCATATATAGGCACGGCTGGATATGGTTGCTGACCTATGGTGGAACAGGTGTAGGTCCCAAGAAGCGCTCCTCTATGACTCTGCATGAAACCAACGGAAGAGCACCGCTTCCTTGAATCAGTTACTCTCACGCTGATTTTCTCGCGCGCTCTGTCCGCCGTAACCCTGGCTCGCAGGGAATCCGAGGAGATCAGCGGCTGACCGACTTTAGGCTTTGCAGTCACTCGGTCAGCTTTCCTCGTGATTTTTCTGCATGTTGTTCTGTTACAGCCTATGCGTGATCGGTTGAACCGGGCGTGAAATATTGAAATACACAGGCCCAAAGCAAGGCACACCATGACACCAAGCCTCGAAATTCAACAGTCCAGCCCGAAGAACAATTCAAGCAGTCCAGTAGAAGGCATACATTGACAATAAAATGATCAACTTGGGGAGGCGGGAAGGTCCATCCCAGCGTGGACGCTCCCGCGGACATTTTTTTACCTAACGAGTCTCTCCTCGTCGATTTTCATTACAAAACAGACATATGTTTACAAAGTATATGACCAAAACAAGAAACTACCTGAAAGTATAAGGGCGTTCCCAACGCAGTGAGTCAGACAGTATCTAATATTTGCCAGCTAGGATAGAATCCAACATGGAAGTCTCATTAAAGAGGAGACACTGGTAGAAAAAGGGCCTGTGGTCCCGGTTCGGCTGGGCCATTAGTCCCGGTTGTTCGGCTGGGCCATTAGTCCCGGTTGTCCAACCGGGACTGGCCAATCGGGACTAATGCTAGTCCCGGTTGGGCCACGAACCGGGACTAATGGGTGCCCACGTGGCCAGTTCTGGCTGGGCGTGGGGGGAGACTCATTGGTCCCGGTTCGTGTTACGAACCGGGACCAATGAGTGTTTTTTTTTTGTATTTAGGGTTTAGGGTCTCCCTCTTGCCGGTGCCCCCTCTCCCTCTCGCCGGTGCCTCCGTCGTCTCCCCCTTCTTCGCATCGCCGACGTGCTCTCCATCTCTCACTCGCCGGCATATCGAGGCCAAGCTTCGATATTTCTGTGCAGGTACTACTCGCCGGCTCATCTCTCACTCGCCGGCTCACCATCTCGCACTCAATTCGATGGTACTACATACAGCAATGAAGGAACCACTATTACACATCATCGTCATGAATATATTACACACAGCTCATTCGTCGTGCTTGGTCGAACATATTAAATGTACACACGAGTTTCATGCATATATACATCTCTTTTACACTCGCATTTGAACCGGCGCATAGTATTCTCCAGAGGATCTAGGACCTCAGCATCAAGAATCCCGCAATTTCCTCTTGAATTGCTCGTACGCGATCTTGTGGTAGAAGACCGTCCCGCAGCCGTTCGATTAATTTAAAGAAGGGGTCAATATATATGAATGAAGATAAACACAATTGATGGCAATAAACTAAAATTGTGAATATTGTTTACGTACTTCAAGTTGTTCTAAGAACCGGCTATTGGATCGCTCTTGGGTCGTCTGGCGAATGAACTCGCAAACGTAGTATCCACATAAATTATTCCATGTTCCTGCCTCAAGCACTTTACGAGAACAGAGTTCAATCAAAATAATAATCAAGCATGATAATGGTATTGAAACTAAAATCAAAGATATGCGCGGAATAATAATCAAGCATGATAACTTACACTTATTTGTTCAAATGTAAGCTCCTCTGCCCAATCACCCCTAGCCTTGGCGGTGAACCGTTTACAAGCCTGTCGGCAAAGAAAAGAATAAAGGAGTTATATATTAATTGCTTGCTACCAGGGAATGAACGGAAAGTTACCGATATAGTTCCATAATGATTGAAATTACCCTTGGAGGCATTCCTGCATGTCGCCCACTCCTCAAGGGGTTTACGTTTCGAGTCCATGACAAGTACTACTCCTTTGTCAGGTTTAATGATTAGCAGAATAAAGTGGAAGCTGCGCACGCATAAAGTCATCAATTATACACTTAACATCGAGTAAGCGAAATAGAATGTGTACAAGACAGTAACACTCACCCATAGTTGTAAGGAAATAATATTTCCCTTTTGGTTTCGTTAAACCTTAACGCCCTTACCAAGTTATCCTCTGTGTCGTTGTAATGACGTTGGAGAGATACGTGATGAATATAATATGGGTCAATGAACCCAATGTCATAGATTTGTCCTCTTTTGCATTGGAGAATCTTCATTCTGCATAATTAATATAGTGATGAGTAAGATTATACATGCAATGAACGAGCTGAGCTAGCTAGAGACTTAATTACAGAAATAATACTTACAGACAATAGGCACTGAGGATAGCTTTGTCGATGGCGTCTTGTTGGTATAACTGAAATAATTCAGAAAATTCAATCATTACCACGCCATTTCCATGCCCGTAATGCTCGTTTCTATAGGCCATGTACATCCAGTTTTCCCCTTCCTCACAGGCTCGCATGTACCACTTATGCAATCTGCGCATTTTTGTTGGTAGACCGTTGACTAGCTCAGGTTTGACGAGACTATGCCCGTACTGGTATTGGTATGCTATAGGTACTTCCGGAACTCTTCTAATTGCGCTAAGTAGTCCTGAATAGACATGCCATGAGCAGCGGCCGCTTCTCCGTATATTACAACAAACTCAGGATCGATAGCGACATCAGCTGTTCTCGACCCCTCGGCGGTATTGGAAAACACTTTGAGCGGGGGGCACGACTGCTTTTTCTGTTCTCCGAGCTGGGGAACTGATTTCCCTTTCCCGCTTGCACTACTACTCTTCGACCGCTCCTTATTTGCCTGAACCGACTTGCGAATCTGGCGGTCATAGTCTGGTGTCAGCCTTGGCGGGGGTTGTTCAAGGGTCTTCAGCATTTTGAAGACGGCGGCTTTTTCTTCTGGGGTGGAGGGGAACTCTGCCGCTTTGGCTTCTTCAGTCTAGCCAACCAGTCTTTATGTTGGGCAGTTGCGATCGCGGCATTTTCCTCCTCCGTATGGTCATAAGGTCTGATGGGAAGATTCTTATGAGGTACTTTTGGGAGGGGCGACCTTTTACGTTTCGGTGATCGCTTACCCCTCATAGTACCAGCGGTGTGCGGAGAGCTGACGCGGCGGGAGACGGCTGACGCGGCGGCGGAGACGGCTGCGCTGGAGACTGGTGAGGCGGTGAAGAGGACTGTTGCGCTGGAAATGCTGAGGCGGTGAAGAGGACTGTTGCGCTGGAGACTGGTGAGGAGTCGATGGCCTTGGCTGCCAGTTCGGAAGCACGATGAATTCCTTTGGCCATAGAATGGTCGCTTTCTTGGCTTCTCCAAGTTCAAGCACCTCCCCATCTTCACCTGCAGGGTGTTGCAGCTTCAGCTCCTCAAAATCTTTCATCACTTCATCCACCCCGACAACAGCGTAGCCATTTGGAACCGGAGAGAAATGGTAAGTTGGATTAGGTCCAATTGGTACGGCATAGCCGACCACCACCTTCATGGTTAAGTTATAAACTTTCACATGCAGCTCACAAGGTGTGCTCTCCGTGATATCATCCACTGGGTAGCGACGAAGAGGAGCACCGTCACTGCATCATCATTACCATCCTGGAGCTCCGTGGAAGCCACGCTGCTTTTCCGATTCGATGGGCCGCCGGTACCATCGCATGCAGCTTCTACCATGTGCCGCTGAGATTGGCCGCTAGTACCTTGCTGGCTAAGTGCGGCAATTTGATCCTTCTGCAGCTTTAATTCTTCTTCTATATTATGCAGCCGGTCTGCAGCAGTGCGTGCTTCCATTGCCTCCCTTTCCTTTCTCCTCTGATGGCTTCTATCAGGAAATTTCTTCCTGTGCTCGGGAATCGCAATTGTCTTGGGCTTGGAGCCTATCACGCCTCGTGTTCGTCCGTCGTGTTCCTCATTCCCAAGGGCGCGTGTGAGCTCGTCATCCTCTCTATCGGGAATGAACCGTCCCTCTGCAACATCCTTGAATGCATTTCTAATTTCTTTGATGGGTAGTAGGGGCTTATCTTTGTGTGTTCTGTTATATATGCACTTCCCTTCTGCGTCCAACGTGCCCCCATGCCCGTAAAACCAATTTCTTGCCCGTTCGTCCATGCGAGTGGCTCTGGAGTGATCCCTTTAGCCAGCAGGTCCGCCTCAAGTTTCTCCCACTTAGGCATGTTATAGGCGTAGCCACCAGGCCTCATAGTATGGTGGTAGATCTTTTTAGCAGCATTTGCCTTATTTTTTGCAGACTTTTCCTGAGCTTCCTCCGATTTCTTGTACGCCACAAATTCTTCCCAGTAGTCCTTTATCTTCTCATACCCTTTATCGAAGTCTGGAGTCTTATTTTTCTTGACAAACTCGTTGTTCAATCTTTTCTTCCAGTTCTTGAATAGCTCGGCCATCTTCTTAAGAGCCCAGTCCTTGACTTTTTGCTCCATGTTTTGCCGGGCAATCTTTTCTGCCTCATTGGATCCTCCTCATCTGAATCCACCTCTGGCGCCGGCAGGGTGAAATTAAGCATGAGCTTTCTCCAAAGTCTTTCTTTGCCCATCTCGCCAACATATCTTACTCCTCCCTCCTTTGGCCGATGCCATTCTCGAACGGTGATCGGGATGTAGTCCCTAACAAGAACTCCGCATTGCTTTACCATTTTTTTTGCAACATCAGGGGGAGCAGTCGGTGTGCCGTCTTCAGCGACTCTTTCGATCCTGTACCTTTCTTGGTCGCCCAACTTTTTGGCTGGGCCTCGTTTTGTCCTTACAGAAGATTTGCTCGATCCGGAGGGCTAAAATAAGAAAGAGCGTTAATATATGTATATAGACAGCAGAGGCTTAATTAATACAATCTTCGGCTTCATTAATATATGTATATGCACCTCGCCGGAGTTTGCAACATTTAATGTTCCACCGGAGCCTTCGGCTTCTCCCTCGTCGGCTTCTCCCTCGCCGACTTCTCCCTCACCCCAGCCGTCGGGTTCTACCTCACCGGAGCCGTCTCTTCGGTTGAGAGACTCATCTCCCTCACCGGAGTTGTTCAAAAACTGCGAGGTGACATCGACAACATCTTCCGGCCCGCGGATTATATCCTGGAGGATGTTTTCCTGATTTTCGTCTCGTTCCATAGTTTCTGCAAATTAAGAACAATGCACAAAACTTTAGTTGGGTAACTTGTTCCATATGTCAAAACTCGTAAACTAGTAAAAACTAGTATCGTAAACTCGTATCGTAAACTCGTAAACTCGTATCGTAAACTCGTAAACTCGTAAACTAGTATCGTAAACTCGTATAGGTCGGAACTAGTATCGTAAACTCGTAAACGTAAACGTAAACTAGTATCGTAAACTCGTAAACTAGTATCGTAAACTCGTATAGGTCGGAACTAGTATCGTAAACTCGTAAACTCGTAAACCCGTAAACCCGTAAACTCGTATCGTAAACTCGTATCGTATCGTAAACCCGTAAATTTTTTCTCACCACCGTGTTAAAAAATATGACAAGCATATGAGCATTAACATAAAAAAAAATTCACTATTTATGCCATAAGACCGAAATTCAAATTTTAAAACTTTCACCATTTAGATGTAATTCAAGTGCATTTCTTCTAATTCCAACTAAATATTGACGCTGAAATACAAACATGATTGACCATTACAAACTACTACATATTTGAATATTCTACAAAATATATAAAAAATGCTCAAAAACAAATACTACCTGTTCATTACAAAATAAAAAACATGTTTGCAAACACGAATTTTGCCAACATTTGGACGAATATTCAAACATGATCGACCATTACAAACTACTACATATTTAAACATTCTACAAAATATTTCAAAAATGCTCACAAAAAAATGCTACCTATCTACAACAAAATAAAAACATATTTAAACACTGTAAATTGGCTAACATTTTGGTGAACAACAAATATACATTGTACAAATATACATTGAACAACAAACATATTTAAACACTGTAAATAAAAACATATGCAAGCACTGTACATTTTGGTGTACAGTACGTACGTAGCGGCGACGGCGGCCGGGGATCGATCGGCAGGGACGGCGAGGCGGCGTCAGGGCAGGGGAGTGGGCGTGCGGCCGGCGTCGGGGGCGCGAGACGCGTCGGCGGCGTTGGGGCGGCGCGCGGTCGGGGGCGGCGTCGACGGCGTAGGGGCGGCCGTGGAGGGCGCGAGCCGTGGAGGAGAGGTGGCGCGTGTGGAGGAGGTGGCGCGGCCGTCCAGGGCGCGGCGGACGGCGTTGGGGCGGCGCGGCGTCGGGGGCGGCGTCGACGGCGTGGGGGCGGCCGTGGAGGGCGCGGCCGTGGAGGAGAGGTGGCGCGTGTGGAGGAGGTGGCGCGGCCGTCCAGGGCGCGCGGACGTCGACGGCGGCGGCAGGGCGCGGCGTGGGGCGCGGCGCGGCGCGGAGGTCGGGCAGCCTGCCGGCGTCGTTTGGCTCCGCGTCGCGCTTCTCCGGTCCTTAGTCGTTTCTGGGATGAATCGGGGAAGGAGAAGGGCGCAGGCAGTTATAGCAGCACTCATTGGTCCGGTTGCTGGCAAGAACCGGGACCAAAGAGTTGGTCCCGGTTCTTGCCAGCAACCGGGACCAATGAGTGGGTCAGTTAATGCCAGATCCCGCGGCGCGCGTCCATGGACTCATTGGTCCCGGTTCTTGGTAGCAACTGGGACCAAAGAGTCCTTTTCAAAATTATTTCGAACTTTTCAGTTCAGAAATGTTGTTCCCGCCTTTTTTTTTTCTTATTTAGGTGTTTGAATATGAATTTCAAATGGTTTTCTATTTTTTCAAAACCATTTTCTATTTTTTCAAATTACTTATCTAAATATTGTTTTTTGTTTTTCGTTTGTCAAAAATGACATTTTTTGTGAAGCAAGTACAACAAATATGGTGCAAAATGGCACCCATCCAATTATCACACAAAGTATACCATATTTTATGGATAATCCACAAATATTGGTAATTTTCTCGGTTTCTAGCTAATTTCGCCTACTTAAACGACTTTATGCCTATTTTTCGAAAGTAATTCAAATTTGAACTACAAGTGTGTGATAGTTTGCTCTGAAATTTTTTCAAAAATGATTTTAAGGTGCACAAGTAGTGGTTATATCACAGAACCGTCGATAGTTTTGGATAATTCGATCCCTTACAATGAATAGTAACGGCGACCATTTTGACCGTTTTTAAAAAAAAGTCAAAGAAAGTGAAAAAATACTCAAAAAAAAAATCCTTTGGCATGGAGTACTTTCATGTGTACTAATTGGTAGGATAAATGATAAACTTGAGTTTTGACATAGTATACAAAAAACTTCTTCACAAAAAGGTCAATCATCTATAAACATGTATAAGTTTCGGATTAAATGGCCTCGTTATGGTCATCCCTGTGTCATAGTTTGTCAAAATGTGCCCATATTTGACACATAGCTGTATCTTGGTACGACAAACAATGTTGCAGAACTGAGTTTTTTCAAATTACTTATCTAAATATCGTTTTTTTGTTTTTCGTTTGTCAAAAATGACATTTTTTGTGAAGCAAGTACAACAAATATGGTGCAAAATGGCACCCATCCAATTATCACACAAAGTAGACCATATTTTATGGATAATCCACAAATATTGGTAATTTTCTCGGTTTCTAGCTAATTTCGCCTACTTAAACGACTTTATGCCTATTTTTCGAAAGTAATTCAAATTTGAACTACAAGTGTGTGATAGTTTGCTCTGAATTTTTTTCAAAAATGATTTTAAGGTGCACAAGTAGTGGTTATATCACAGAACCGTCGATAGTTTTGGATAATTCGATCCCTTACAATGAATAGTAACGGCGGCCATTTTGACCGTTTTTTAAAAAAAGTCAAAGAAAGTGAAAAAATACTCAAAAAATAAAATCCTTTGGCATGGAGTACTTTCATGTGTACTAGTTGGTAGGATAAATGATAAACTTGAGTTTTGACATAGTTTACAAAAAACTTCTTCATAGACTTGGAAATGCAGAGATAAAGAATACATTTTACACGATCGTCGTCTTAGCTAGACCAGAAGTAGTTAATGACAACAATCTTGGATACATAGACGAACCATAGGTTAGTCATACTCCTGCCTAGGCCTATAATACTCGTCCTCGTAGTCGTCGTAGTCGCCGCCGTCGTCGTCGCTGTCGTCGGGCGGTGCTCGCCTGGACTGGAAGTGAGGGTAGCGCAGGCGGGGGTTATCGCCGGCCGTGATGTAGTTCATGACGCTCTGGAGAGTCCGGCCGCTCCACCACAGCCGACGGCCGGCCTCGTTGAAGTTCGAAGGAGGCGGGTCATCCTCCTCGTACCTGGCGAGCGCCCTCTCACGCCGATTGATGAAGAAGGCGTCCCAAGTCGGGCGATAGTCGGGATGCCAGCGGGGATCCATCCGCTGCTTCGGAGTGAGCTCGAGGTAGTAGTGGTTCGTGATGGCCGCCCGACGTGCCAAGCCTTGAGGGATAGGAGGGACCGGCACGCCTCCGGTGCTCAGCCTCCAGCCGGCGGGGACGTCGTAGCCGGGCGGGCAGGGGTAGTTCGAGGCGGAAAGCGCCTCCGCCTCCGAGTAGGTTAGAGTGGGTACGGTGGAAGCCATGGGAGAGTGATGAGGTTGTAGATATGAGTTTATATTTGCTATGCCAATGGAGGCCATGACTACATATATATAGTGAGAATCCCACCAATAAGGAAGAAGCACACGGATCGTGTGTTTCTTTCGAGCGCTTGTGAGCCGTTGGATCAGGGGTGTGTTTCTTTTGAGGGCTTTTGAGCTGTTGGATCACTCTGTGAGCCACCAACCGGGACTAAAGGGAATCCCACCAATAAGGAAGAAGCACACGGATCGTGTGTTTCTTTCGAGCGCTTGTGAGCCGTTGGATCAGGGGTGTGTTTCTTTTGAGGGCTTGTGAACCGTTGGATCAGGGGTGTGTTTCTAGTCCCGGGCCGTGATACCACCCGGGACTAAAGGGGCCACGACCCTATATATAGCATCCATCATTGGCAGTACACGGGTAGCAGAGAGCAAGATTTCTGAGAGGCAGGAGTTCCTAGAGCGGAGGCTGAAGGTGAACCCTCCCCTCGGTCGGATCCAAGCAGCGGCAAGGATCTCTGATGATTAGCAACATCCCCAACACTTGTTCGGACGGTTGCAGATCATCAGGGACGTCTTGCCGCTGTCTGGATCGAAGGCCGATTTGCCGTCTCACGACCACGCGATGATTTGCAGTATACAAAGCATTCGGATTCCCGTCATACAGCCCAACGGTGCATTTGATATGCAGTCACTCACGAGGCACCGTTGGGCTGTATGACGGGGAAACCGTGTGTTTTGGTCAGTTTTGCTTATATATAAGGAGGCTCCACACCACCCTCCGTCCCCTCCCCAGGGTGCTGCCCTCTCCCTCCCCTACCTAGGTGTTTGATCAAATTTCCCACTCATTTTTTCAGATCTCGGCGACAATGTCCGGCCTGTTGGATGCGAGGGGCGATGTCCGGGACTGGGCTCCGCCGGGCTGGCACTGGGAGGTGGTATCTTCCGAGACGCGTCGCTTGGTGAGGAATCCGGGTGACATCGTCGACCCGGATCTTGTTTGGTGGAAGTCGCGTGGGCCACTCTCGTTCCAGAGGGAGCCGGCCCCCGAGGAGGTGGTACGTCGCCGTATCAGGGAGGAGGACGAGCACGTCAATCGCTATGTGTTTATGTTGGATACGCCAGCGGTGTATAACAATAGATGATGGTTCTTCATAGGGATCCTTCTCACGTGAGTATTGCCCCTGTGATGGTTCCTGCTCTTTGGGTGCGCAGCGCCGGCCGCTCAGCACCCCGTGGCTTAGGACCCGGAAAAAGTTAGTGATATTATTCGTGATGTATATGGTTAAATAAAAATGGACCCGAGCTATGTATTATGGTTTTCACCACATAAAGGTTTAATACATTACTACACATCACATAAAGGTTTAATACATTACATTGATTTACATAAAAGCCATGAACCCTTCTTCGCGTATGTCCCTGGCCTATGATCGCTTCGGCCGTAACCATGGAGCATCTTCATTATTTAACGGGATGCTTGGGTCAGTTTTCACTGTGAAGGGCGGAATTTCATCAAACTTATCATAATCTGCTGACATGTCTGTCTTGTCCTCGACTCCCACGATGTTTCTTTTCCCTGAAAGAACTATGTGACGCTTTGGCTCATCGTCTGATGTATTCGTTTGCTTATTTTTTCTTTTTTTCGGTCTGGAGGACATGTCCTTCACATAGAAAACCTGAGCCACATCATTGGCTAGGACGAATGGTTCGTTCCTGTAACAACCAAGATTCTTGAGATCCACTGTTGTCATTCCGTACAGCTGGTCTACCTTTATCCCTTCTCCATTCATGTTGACCCAACTGCACCGAAACAAAGGGACCTTAAAAGTAGGTCCATAGTCAAGTTCCCATATCTCCTCTATGCGACCATAGTATGTGTCCTTTTGCCCATCGTCGTTTGTTGCATCAAAGCGGACACCACTGTTTGGTTGGTGCTCTTTTTATCTTGGGCGATCGTGTAAAATGTATTCCCATTTATCTCGTACCCTTGGAAATTCAATACAGTCGAAGATGGTGACGCGGCCAACAAGTAGAGCTGATCTCCGACAGTGGTGTCATTCATGAGCTGTAATCGCAACCAACTGCCGAAAGTCTCCATGTGTTTTTCTTTAATCCAGGAGTCAGCCTTCCCCGGGTTCTTGGAGCGTACATAATTCTTGTGTTCCTCGATATACGGAGCCACGAAGGTGGAACTTTGTAGAACTGTGTAGTGTGCTTGAGTTAAAGAATGCCCGTCCCTACATATCAGTGCTTTCTTTCCTAGCGTGCCTTTTCCACTCAGTCTCCCCTCATGCCGCGATTCAGGAACACCAATCGGCTTAAGGTCAGGAATAAAGTCAACACAGAACTCAATGACCTCCTCTGTTCCATAGCCCTTTGAGATGCTTCCTTCTGGCCTAGCACGGTTATGAACATATTTCTTCAAGACTCCCATGAACCTCTCGAAGGGGAACATATTGTGTAGAAATACAGGACCGAGAATGGCAATCTCGTCGACTAGGTGAACCAGGAGATGCGTCATAATATTGAAGAATGATGGGGGGAACACCAACTCGAAGCTGACAAGACATTGGACCACAGCCTTCTGTAAACTTGGTAGAGTTACTGGATCGATGACCTTCTGAGATATTGCATTGAGGAATGCACATAGCTTCACAATGGGTACTCGAACATTTTCCGGTAGAAGCCCCCTCAATGCAACCGGAAGCAACTGCGTCATAATCACGTGGCAATCATGAGACTTCAGGTTCTGGAATTTTTTCTCTGCCATATTTATTATTCCCTTTATATTTGACGAGAAGCCAGCCGGGACCTTGATACTGCTCAGGCATTCAAAAAAGATTTCCTTCTCTGCTTTGGTAAGAGCGTAGCTGCTTAAGTATTGACGCCCTTTATCCGTCTGCTTGTTGTATGGGTCTTTCATACGTTGCTGGTCCTCCCGTGCTTCTGGTGTATCTTTTGTCTTCCCATACACGCCCAGGAAGCCTAGCAGGTTCACGCAAAGATTCTTCGTCACGTGCATCACGTCGATTGAAGACCGGACCTCTAGGACTTTCCAATAGGGTAGCTCCCAGAATATAGAGCACTTCTTCCATATGGGTACGTGGTTGTCAGCGTCATTCGGAACAGATAGACTGCCAGGACCCTTTCCAAAGATTACTTCTAAATCCTTGACCATGTCATATATAACATCACCATCAGGGAGGTTAGGCTTCTTCCGGCGATCTGCCTCACCGTTGAAATGCTTGCCTTTCTTTCTTACGGCATGACTGTTCGGAAGAAATCGACGATGCCCCAGGTACACATTCTTGTTTCCCAAATGTATACTTTCAGTCTTATCTAAACAGTGCGTGCATGCATTGTATCCCTTGTTTGACTGTCCTGAAATGTTACTAAGAGCAGGCCAATCATTGATGGTTACGAACAGCAACGCTCGTAGGTCAAATTCCTGTTGTTTGTGCTCATCCCACACACGTACACCTGGTTCGGACCACAACTGCAAAAGTTCATCAACTAATGGCCTTAGGTACACATCAATGTCGTTGCCGGGTTGCTTCGGGCCTTGGATGAGCACTGGCATCATAATGAACTTCCGCTTCATGCACAACCAAGGAGGAAGGTTGTAGATACATAGAGTCACGGGCCAAGTGCTATGACTGGAGCTCTGCTCCCCAAAAGGATTAAAGCCATCTGTACTTAGACCAAATCTTAAGTTCCTTGCGTCATCTGAAAATGTCGGGAACTCTCTGTCGATTTTTCTCCACTGGGACCCATCGGCGGGGTGTCTCAACTTCCCGTCTTTCTTACGCTCTTCTTTGTGCCATCGCAACAACCTGGCATGCTCTTTGTTTCTGAACAGACGTTTCAACCGTGGTATTATAGGAGCATACCACATCACCTTAGCAGGAACCCTCTTCCGGGGGGGCTCGTCATCGCCCTCAACATCACCAGGGTCATCTTGTCTGATCTTGTACCGCAGTGCATTGCATACCGGGCATTTATCCATATTCTCGTACTCCTCACCGCGGTACAGGATGCAGTCATTAATGCATGCATGTATCTTCTGCACATCTAATCCTAGAGGGCAGATAGCCTTCTTTGCTTCGTATGTAGTCTCGGGCAATTCGTTATCCTTTGGAAGCTTCGGCTTCATTATTTTCAGTAACTTCTCAAATCCCTTGTCAGAACAACCAGTCTCTGCCTTCCATTTCAGCAGTTCCAGTGTGGTACCGAGCTTTGTGCTGCCATCTTCGCAATTTGGGTACAGCAACTTTTTGTGATCCTCTAGCATGGCCTCCAACTTTAGCTTCTCCTTTTCTGTATCGCATTCTCGCTTTGCATCAGAAATGACCCCACCAAGACCATCAGCGGGCTCATCTGATGCCCGATGTTCACCTCCTTCTTCTTCAACGTCTTCCATTACAGTATCACCGCATTCTCAGGGAACATAGGATAGTTGTCATCATCCTCCTCTTCTTCATTGTCTTCCATCCTAACCCCTCTTTCTCCGTGCTTGGTCCAACAATTATAGCTGGGCATGAAACCTCTCCGAAGCACGTGGTCTTGAATGGTTTTCGGTTAGAGTACTCCCTGACGTTCCGACACTCTCACATGGACAAGGCATAAAATTATCCACTTTGTTTGCCTCAGCCACATCGAGAAATTTATGCAGGCCTGCAATAAACTCGGAACTGCGTCGTTCGCCGTACATCCATCGCATCCGTGCATCCATCTGCATCATATAATTAAGTTTATCAAATACCATTACAATAACATCTTGAATAGTGAAATGACCACCGTACATCGACACATGCAATATTTCTGTATCAATTACAGATGAAAAGGATAAAGTTGCTAACCTCGGCCGAGGATATCATTTTGTGTGAACTTAAGTGTGGGTCGGGCATTTCATCGAACACATCTTGTGCGTGGCAAAGGAAAAAAAAACTAGCACCCACTTCCCACCAATCCAAGAAAAAAAAACAGAGAAGAGAAGGGGGTGGGGGTTATTTATAGGCAGGGGAGGGGTATTGGTCCCGGTTCTTGGCACGAACCGGGACCAAAGCTCCGCGGCACGCCACGTGTCCGGCTCTGGAGCTTTGGTCCCGGTTCGTGTCTAGAACCGGGACCAATGCCTCCAACCGAACCGGGACCAATGGTCCACGGGCCCCTGGCAGCTCGAACCGGGACCAGTGCCAGGCACTGGTCCCGGTTTTTCTCTGAACCGGGACCAATGGCTGGGGCGGCCCTGGACCAAAGATGGTTTTTCTACTAGTGAGAGAGAGCACTACGGTACTCCCTCCGTTTACTTTTACTATGCGTTCTAGCTTTTCTAAAATTTCCCTTTTACTTTGCGTTGTGTTGTTAATTCCCTAATATACCCCCACGTTGGCGTGTGCAGCTGGCCATGCGTGCTTTGATTGCAGCGGAGGGAGGCGAGAGCAACCAATGCATGCATGGTTTTCACGGCAGCTGTAGATGCATGGATTTAATTAACCAGGGATAAATTAGTCCATACAGCATCTAATTTAGCTCATCGCATACTTAACTTGGTATCCGTTCTTCACCCAGAACACATACTTCCTCCGTCCTAGTTTGTAGGCACAATCTTAAAAATAATTTGTCCTACCTCTTAGACATAATTGCATTTAATTTCCTCTCTATGAGTGGGTGGTTGTCTCTCCCACCAATGCATGCAAGATTTTACCTCGAATCAATTAGCACCTTGGTACAAGAGATTTGCAAATTGAGACTTACAAACTAGGACGGAGGGAGTACTAAAAATAAACGGAGGTTAAAACCGAGCCACTAATCCACCCAGCCACCCAGCTCGCCGGAAAGCCACACAAAGCCCATATAATTGGTTGATAGCTAGGCCCATGTATTAATGAAACTAGATACGATGTTAAGCAAGTTTTCCATGTAGCTTAGCTGGAAAAAAAGATACAGTACTTTAGATACGAGCGTTGGGAGCGGCCTAAAAACATCAGCTAAAGCAGCGAACCAAAAGAAGCTATTCAAACTAATTATTACATCCACCACTCCCAGCTGTTATGAAGAAAGCATCAGAAGCTACTTCAGAACCATTTCCCTAGACAACATCCCAGCAGCTTTTGCCACATACCAACATGTTATCATCGCAGTACCTGCTAGAATTGCTCTAACAAGTACCTCTCCACCAACCAAACCCTGAGAGGTGAATATGGGGCAAAATCCCCATTCAGAGGTAGCGCGTTTACAGTTTCGGTTAGCAGGGAATCACTTTTGCTGATGCTCCAAACTCACTGGTTTGATTTCAGCCAACCCCAAACTGGATTGTGGCCAAAAGAACTCCTGGTGGTGGAAAAACACTTGGCTGTACACTGATAGCAAGGCGATCACAAGCTACAAACTGAAGCTAGGTACGCATTCTTCCACCTCAGTGCACAAGCGTGCATAGAGCATTGCAGCTCTCGACAGGCAGGACTGGCATCGGTTATGAGCTTCTATAACCTATATGGCGCACAACCCTTATCTCGACCGTCCGTTCCCGCGATTGAACGACCGAGATTTGATGTTGAATGTGTTGAACATTCAACGCATTCAATCGCTTGAACGGACGGTCGAGATACGGGCTGTGCGCCATATAGGTTGTAGAAAATCCATTTTTGGCATACACCATGCTTTCTTACTTTTCTCTCTGTTTTCATTAAGCGCTCGGCAGCTCTCCTGAAAACCTTGTGAACTTAGTAGCCTTTGTCTCTGAATTCATAGGTAGTTCCAAATTTTGGTAATGCTGAATATGAAGAGATCATAACTGCAGATGTTATTACAACTCAGACTACCAGTACCAGCTAGGAAGAGGTCCAACATTTCAGAAGGTACATATCTAGTCCTATTTGCCACAAAATGAAAAATGAAGGACGGTACAGGTGACCGATACAAATAAATTTGGAGATAAATGTGCTTACCAAAAGATAGTAAGCATCAATTCTGAAATCGAATGAAAAAATAAATCTTGTATTGACATCAGGTATTGAGCCTAGCTCTTCTGACCGAAAGGTTGTTGCATCCACTAGCAAGTAACTAAAATATGGTCGGTCTCATGTAGTCAGACTCTCCCCTAGTGGCTAGTGCAAGTAACAACCTGACTAAAAATTGGATCATAACTGCAGTCATTCTCTGAACCTGACTAAAACTTAATATCCAGCTCCAGAGTGCAAGATTCAGAGAAACAAAACAAACGATATTCATCCAATGTTGGCTACTTAAAAACTCAATATTCAATTATTCCTGGACAAATTCAGTTGATATCAGAGCAAAACCTACTTAACTACCTTTGTTTATGTTTCTTCCTTCTCCTCCAGTTGCACATGAGCCAATTGAAGGAAATATACATATTCACATCAAGTTGATTCATTACTTTATACTGTGCGGGTGTCTTCTGTGCTTCGTTGTCGATTCATGCTACAAGAATTTCCAGAGTTACAGTACTCCACAGCTTTCTCTCCAATATCACCATTTCAATCTAAGCCTGTAAGCCAGACAGTTAATCAAGTATCAACCATAAAGCTCAGGTCAGGTGCTCCTCAATCCAATTGAACATCTCGTCGGCTTGCAAGCTTGTCATCTCATGGTACCCATAAGCAAGATTCAGCTCCTCCTGGATGTGCTCAGCCCACTTGGATACCTCCTCCCAGAACCCCCTCTTCACCACTGCATCCTTCCATGGCGTTGCCCGGCCATCCTTCCTCATGTACCCTCTCTCATCAACGAACCCTTCCTCACCGAAAATCTTCCAAATCCTTTCTGACAAACCCTGGTCCAGCCCTGGTATTCTATCGGACAGCAGCGTCGGCGTCAGAGGAACTTCCAGGCTCCGGAGCTCCCTCACCTCAACGCCACTGCTCCTCAGCATCTTCATATTCCTCTCCACCAATGCGACCCTCCTACGGTCCTTCGGCATGTGGAGGAACATAGCCGGCGGGTAACCCGGAGGTGCTCCTGCCGGCCCAAACGCGCCTTCAGAGATCATTATCACGACGGCCGCGAACCTCATCTCGGCCGCTAGCCGAGAGACGAAGTACCCACCGGAAGACGCGCCGAGAGCGGCCACCGGCAGGTCTCCCAGGCTGTTCTTGGCGGTCCAGGACTGGATCGCGCGCTTGGCGGCGCCCACCTCATGCCCCAGCGACCAACACTCCCCGGCGCTCGCCACTGCCAGTACAGCGATTCGCCTCCGTAGCGCGCGCTCCGTGATGGCGACGTCCTCCGGCAGCCCGACGCAACTGGGGCAGCGCGGGGACGGTGGCCAGAAGTTCTCTGGGCGGCAGCGGCAGCCGTGGGCGACGAAGAGGACCGCCCTGGCCGGCGCCGCGGGGAGCTCCCAGATGGCTCGCGCGCCGCCTATGGACTCCACCGTTGGGAAGGACAGAGCTGGCGACGCGGTGCTGGATTTCTTGGCGCCGGCGATGATTTGGGATGTCGGGGTGGTTTTGGAGTAAAGGAGTACGCCGACGGTGGCGAATAGGAGGAGGGCTAGGGACGCGAGGGGGGTGGTGAGGCGCAGAGCTAGTCGCCTCGCGGCGTGAGGTGGCGGCGCAGGCTTGCTCGGCCGGTGAGTCGTGCCAGCCATCTGCCGGCCGGTGACGGTGATCTGGGAACGACTGGCACGGGGGAGATCGCATCTCACCACCGGGCCACCGGGGCATGTTACTTGGGACGAAAACAGTAGCAGAGTAATGGGCTCAAAATTTGAAGAACAGTGTGCTGGCCATCCAAGCCTTGATCAATTGGGCTGGCATAGTGACACTTGTATTCGGGGCGTTGAGTTTTTTTCACAGAAAAAATGCTCTCGACAAAAACATGACATATCTGCACTTAATGACTTAAACAACTTTGTTTGTTTGAGAAATGCATCTCAACATCTTGATTAAGGACGTTAGACCGGTCACTAACATGAAACATGAGTAGTAACATCAGTGCCACGTAGGCAAAAAATTTAATATGACAGATAATTAATAAGGAGAGATATGGTTGTGGTAACATAATATTAAGTCAAACTTAATATTATTTAGTTCGTGTTCTGGGTTTTTTTTAAGTCAAACTTTTCAAAGTTTGACCAAATATACACGAAAAAATATCAACATCTATAATATTAACTATATATAATATGAAAATATATCTTATGAGGATTCTAATAATATCAAAAATTTGTTGTAATTTTTTTATTTTTTCCCATATATTTGGTCAAACTTCATAAAGTTTGACTTTGACTAAATCTAGAACGCAAACTAATTGTGAACGGAGGGAGTACTCAAATGTTACTCCATATCACTATGGAGGTAGTAAGACTGCTCACAATGGGAAGTAACTTAGACTAGTAACATATACTCTAATTTAGTACCTCCATAGTGGGGAGTAAGATGTGTACTGTCATATTTATTAGATTGCACACTCATCTTGTTTTGGAATGTATGATGTTACGGTAACATACTCTGTTCATCCTAGTTTGTATAGCACAATCTCAATACCAATTTGTCCCAAAACCTGTCACCTCTTACGCACAATTTCATTTAATTCCCTCTCCATTATTGGTTGGTGCCTCTCCCACCAATGGATGCAAGATTTAAGCTTCAATCAACTATCACCTCGGGCAAAGAGATTTGCAAATTGAGCCCTACAAACTAGGACGGAGGAAATATTATGTTACCACAAGCATCTATCTCCTCATTAATTACCTGCCAAATCAGATTTTTTTACCTACGTGGCATTGATATTACTACCCATGTTACTCGCACTATGACTAGTCTAAGTGCGAGCGGTCAACAACCATAGATTTTTTTTTATTGTAGCCCATAATAAAACATGACACAGTCGCGCCTAGCCAATGAAAATACTCCCAACCCAATAAATTACTTGAGGACTGACGGGCACTGAATCCGCTCACTGGATTTTCTGTTCCCATACAAAATTGTGCGCCCAATCATAGAAAACTCTCTGGATAGATCGGTCA
Source organism: Poa pratensis (assembly GCA_947311845.1). Taxonomy (NCBI): domain Eukaryota; kingdom Viridiplantae; phylum Streptophyta; class Magnoliopsida; order Poales; family Poaceae; genus Poa; species Poa pratensis. The sequence goes on along the minus strand of CAMZMU010000057.1, from coordinate 25,890,372 downwards.
CGTGCTAAGCTGGTTGACATGTGGCCTGGTCCGGCCAAGGTTGGGGGGCCGAAAAGGGTTAATTGCTACTCCCTCCGTTCCAAATTAGATGTCTTCCATTTATCCACATGCGGATGTATCTATACTTGTAATATGTCTAGATACATCCGCATGTGACAAATGGAAGACATCTAATTTGGAACGGAGGGAGTAGATTTTTAGGCCATAATTAAATGAACTTTTTTTTCGACGAGAAGTGCTATTGGGGTGTCGGTCAGGGTGCAGGTGGGAGTCACGGCGCCCACTACCCAAGCCCACGTAATGATGTACGTGGATACCCACGGGTAAGAAGAAAACCAATGTGGGCTTCGTGGGATTGCTCACGTTGCCCACGTCGAGCCCACACTTCCCCTCATCGAACCAACGTGACCGAGTCTCTTTCTGTGGTGTGCCCCCGTGGCGACTTGCTCTCTTTGAGCTTCTCTCCTGTTGATCCCCTCACCGGCCTCTTTCCTCTCCATCGCCGGCGGCTACAGTTGCCGGCGGTGAGGGGGAGGGAGGTCCGGATGTGTATTATTAGGTTTATTAGCTCGTTTCTCTCTTCCAATAAATTGGATCTTGGATTTAGGTGCTCTCTTTTCCCCTCCATGGTGGTTGGGGTTGAGGTGTGGGAAGGAGGCCTGGACCTCAGATCCGGCGACCGGCTTGTGCTCCGGTCTGTTGTGCCCTCGATCTGGGATCAGATCGATGCGTCTGCGAGCTCCCCAAGCATGGCCATGGGCGGTGGCTATTTCTTTTCTCGAAGTTCGCCCACCACACGCGCGTGCTGCAGCTGTGGAGGTCGACGTTCTGGTCAGGACACCAGACCTGGTCCTTGACCTGCACCAAAGTCATGCTGTAGTTTGCTGCTGGAGCTCGTCGGAAGACGGTGTACTGCTCGGATCCCGTGGTGTCACCTGGGCCATGCACTGGTCTCCGATTATCATAATTTAATTTGGTGTTTTGATCTTGCGTGATGATAGTCTGAAATAGTATACGTACATGTACATTTCTGTCCATTTTTGTATTGTCTAGATTTTTTTTTTTGAGAATTATTGTATTGTCTAGATGAAAAGAACGGGCTGGCGAGGAGCCACAGGATCAGAATTTGCTTAGAAATCAATATACGGTAACGCAGTGAAACATTTTGGTGGGCTTCCCACGGAGCCCACATATCCCACATAATAATATGTGGGCTTAAGTGAGTGTACCTTTTAACATATGCGGTAGATGCGGGGTGGGTGCGGGCCTCCCGCCAACGATCCCACCTGCACCCTCAGGTGTCGGTGGAGACGCTCTCATGCCTTTCTTTTCATTGTTTCCATTGGACGTGCGTCTTTCACCGCAACATCTGAAAATGTTTCTAGCTAACTAATCACATCCATGTTCGAATAGGTTCTACCACGTTTCGAAATACCCCACATCACAGTAGAACCGCTCGAATGTGCCAAGTTAATTACACCGTGTTTGTAATTTTGCAGAGCCTCACCGTATTTTTTTCTTTTCAGAATGACACTTAACAAAACTTCCAGTCATTAATATGGCTCTTCAAAAAACTTTCAGGTAGATCTGGCCCCTCTCCAAAAACAAAACATTAAATGGCGTTCTGAAAATTATAGAAAACGCCATTCACTTTGGTTTATTCGACCACGTGAAACGTAAAAAAGGCTAAATCATTTGAAATAAGCCATTTGATATAGTGTATTCGCAATCTCAGAGCCCCCAAGATTGTCATAAATGCCAACACAAATAGCATACTCCGAGATACTTAGAGTCGATGGAGGCTCTTAGATTACGAAACGCCAAAGTGAATGTCGTTTTCTGAGATTTTTGCAGGTTCGAATAAGTTAAAGTGAATGACGTTTCTGAGATTTTGAAACCCTCCGAGATTCTCAGAACGCCAAAACAACGGTGTTTTCGCGGAAGGGCCAACTCTGATTTTTAGGGGCATAAGTGACTTGAAGTTTGCTACTCCCTCCATTCCTAAATATAAGATGTTTTAGATACTTTACATGTTGATTAGATGTGGGCTCAAATGAGTGAATATACAAAGTAAAAATGTCTAGATACATATAGATACATGTGAATCAAAAAACTAAATCATTTTATATTTAAAAACCGAGGGGATAAGATGCGGCCTCCCAGAGCACCTGCAGTGGAGCCGCTAGTCCTTGTTCAGCAGTGGATGAACTCTCCGGGGTCCTGCCGGTCGGCTGACACAAGCTTGGTGCACCGTCCCAGTTTACTGCACTGCCCTTTCGAGTCTACAGTAACTGCAAGTCAGCATTGGCCAGTGCAACACCAGAATTGCTCGTTTTACAATTCCATTACTCCGTCGAACTAACACACGGTCGATCCGTCAAACTACCACAGCTACCACCAGACGACATGAATTAACGCCACAACGTTGTGCCGGCGCGGTGCATGTAGCAGTTCTCTGATCAATCGGCATGTGGATCGATCTCGCGCTGGAACGTTCCATGCCGGCCTCAAGGTCATCTCTTCTCTAGGCCGCATTTACGCGCCTCCACCAGCGAACCGTACGTGAAGCGCTGTGCAAGCCGAATTCAAGGAGATCGAGCCAGAGGTAGAAGACGCTGTAGCATTAGCATGCATGGGGCCTAGCCAGCGCTTCTGCCGGGTCTTGCACCGGCGAACGGATCACATAGAAGACGTCAAAGCTAGCCATCTCTACCAAATCGGTGCAATAAATTTTGGAGCTACACAGAGGTCAAAATCTAGAGCTGCCGCTCATCAAGGATGTGGGGCTAGCTTGACGGCCGTGAATCCGTGATTTGATACTTTTCCAATGCACGCATGTGTAGTGTCCAGGAACAGAAGATATCCCTTTTCTCATGGCTTGATCAGGGTTTAGAACATCTATATCAGATCGCTTAGAAATTCATATACTCCCCCGGTCCGGAATAATTGCCGCAACCTGTACACGAATTTGTACTATGGCTGTACGTTCACCACGACAGTTATTTCGGATCGGAGGTAGTAGCAAAAACAGTCTAAGATACCCTGAAAACTGTTTTACAGTATCCCGCGGGATCGGGTGAAACAGATCCTGAAAATTCTTATCGTAACAAATAAACGGCCGATCATTAAACTACCAATCGAAATGAAATTTACCTTTCGGCAACGGCGGACATAGGCCTCAAATCATTGGCCAATTCTTCCCCATGAACGGACGATACCAAATCCACAACCCATTTTTCTCCACCAATGGGTGGTACCAAATCCATGGCCCATTTTTCTCCACATACGGGCGGCCCCAAATCCGCGGCGCCGGCGGGCGCGACGGCTACGACGGCATATCGGCGGCTCAATAATGCTACAAGGGACCCATTCCAACCGTCGAGGGGTCTCGCACGGAGCTCCTAGACGGATACACGACGACGACTCTGGTCAAATGGTGGCGGAAGTGATTTGCCACCCGCGAGCTCCCACGGGGGTGGAAAAGGAGCTACAGACGACAGAGGGCTTTTTCGACGATGCGGGGTGGCCTAGGGCGTCTCGAATCGATCGCCATATGTGGCGGTGGCAGAAGCAAACGCGTGGGTTGGAATTTTCGCCCCGCCAAAAAAAATCTATTGATAGGGCCTAGGGGCCACGGAAAAGGAGGCACAAAAACTGAACATATGATGTAGTTGAGGTCTCATTTCAGGGGGCGCACTAAATTATTTTTCAGTTTGCCAAATATATGTGATACACGGGTCCACTATATCTTTTTCCAAATACCTAACACTAGCGGTTTTTTAGGGTCCGGGCCTTTTACGTGATCTGCTACAGATGCTCTTACATCAAATACAGCATGACCTCATATCGGTTTTTAACCATTCCTACTCTCCATTTTTATTTACTTCGTGTTCTGAGTTTTTTTAATTCAAACCTTTAAAAGTTTGATCAACTGTATATGAATAAATATCAACATCTATAATATCAAATGCATATGATATGAAAATATATTTTATGATGATTCTAATAATTTTGAATTTATATTGTATGTATTGATATTTTTTCAATATATTTGGTCAAAAATTTCAAATTTGACTTTAACCAACCTAAAAACGCAATGTAATCATGAATGGAGCGAGCATAATTAAAACAAGGGTCGGTATACGACAACCAAAAGTTAATTATAATATCTCTTCGCGAAAATAACAACAACCAGCTGCTTATCTGAACCGGGCAGGGGGGGGGGGGGGGGGGGGGGGGGGTGGCATGGGATGGGAGCCTCTTGGTTCTTAATTTCAGGCTGCTGACGTAGTCGATTCAAGTATAGATTGATCCCCGATAGATGCACATGAAGACACACGCATGTGGCTCGAAGCATCCAAGTTGAGAAGGCTGATGCTAGAATCTAATATCAATGCATTTATATAATTAACTTTTCTCTGCCATTTCCCCTATTGAACCGCAATGCATATATGCTCGAGCCCTCGAGGCCCTCACAATTATGATGGCACATCTTATATTGAATTTTAGAACCAGCACATACCAATTTACCAACGCTACCAACAAGCCGGGCGGCCTGAATATATAAGTATGCATATCCAATTATCACCATGCATGTGCCCATACATTTTCAAGTAAAAATGCAGAAAAGCCAGCAGAATTTAGAAGGACCCTACTGTCCCTCCACCTCTCACCCTCTCCCGTTATGTATGTAGTTTTAGAGTTCAATAAATGCAAGCATGTATTTAGCAAATATTTTCCAAATTCAAATTTTAAAATTTTATCTATCAAACGCTGATCTGATTGACGATCCTGTCATGGTTAGCTTCGTCGCGAGGATATGTTCAAAACTATATCTCATGTTGACATGTACGATAGTTTTATTTCGTCTATAGTATTGTCATTCACTTGTGAAATTGTAGACATGTCACTACGTGAGAGTTGTTCGGCCCATCGAGAAAAGAAAGCTTGATATTTGGATCATCTTAATCTGAGTTCAGATGTGATTTCTGTTTTCAAGACAAGAAAGACAGCAACAATATGATTCAGGCCGGTCCGGACTGTGTACAAGTTGGGCTAGAACTAGGATGTATGTCATCCAACTCCTTTTCTTATATGGAACACTAATCAAATCAGTCAATCTACTACTCTCTTCGATGCATAATAAGGGTCGTAGTTTTGAACTGAGCTTTAAAACCGCGACGCTTATTTTGAATCTGAGGGAGTATATCTCTCTCCCTCGTATGTTATTTCTCGTTCTTCGTCGTTTCTACTCTCTCTGTTCCAAATTAGATGACTTCTATTTATCCACATGCGGATGTATCTAGACATATTACATGTATAGGTACATCCACATGTGCACGAATGGAAAGTCATCTAATTTAGAACGGATGGAGTAATATCGGAGGCAAGCATTCGTATGCGATTCTTGGGGCGAGCAAATCGATCTAGTGCAGCTCATAGCCGTCATGCCCTGACGGGTCCCTCCCGGCCGAGTAGTGTTTTGGGGTTTAGAAGAGCTCGACGACTGTCTTAGGTATCACGCTTTCAACTATCGTGCTTTCGACGAGTCTTATATATCTTGCGTATCTCAGTCGACGTCGAGACTCGAGAATACACTGTGACATGTTTATGTGCGAAGGACCGAAGAGGAACGGGGAAAGACGCCGACATGCATCCGCTGCTCCGCCGAACGTTGAAACTCGAGCCTGCAACTCCTGAGAATCCCGGCCGTGCCTTGCGCGGTGCTGTGTTCACCCGGCGAGTGTTGATCAATCAATTCGCCCCAACGGCAACCAACCGTGACTGCTCCAACCATGCACGCACATGCAGAGGTATCCCGATCCGGACGACCTCCGGAGCGTCTACACTGAAGTACTCCTACTACAGTCTACAGCTACCCTGACCAATACGTGATCTTGCTAGCCAACCGGAGCTGCCCTATAAATACGGCTAGCTCGAATGTGTCGGCGTCTTCCTGTCGATCAACGCTCCAAGGCTCATAAGCTAAGCTAGCTAGCTCGTTGAGTTGCAGCGGCGAGAAAATGGAGCGTGTCTCGCCGTCGTCGTGGCTGCCGGCGCTGCTGCTCCTCTTGCTGGCCGCGTCCGGCGGCGCCCGGGCCGAGCCGCAGGTGCCGTGCTACTTCGTGTTCGGGGACTCGCTGGTGGACAACGGGAACAACAACGACATCGCGTCGCTGGCGCGGGCCAACTACCCGCCCTACGGCATCGACTTCCCCGCCGGAGCCACCGGCCGCTTCAGCAACGGCCTCACCACCGTCGACGCCATCTGTAAGACCCCGGCCGCTCTCTCTTATTTTTCTTTCCCCGTGTTTGGCTTCTGTAAAGGTATATGCTTTTCTGCTGCTGCGTGGTTAATTACCTTCTCATCGTGTGTGCGGTGTGCCATCACCAAGGAGTTTTCTGAGTGCTAGTAGTACTGCAGCTGTGTAGCTACTGTAGTTTCCTAGTCGAGTTAGATCGACTGAACGAGTGAATGTACGATCGAGGTGTTTGTGGTCCTTCTGACGCCTAGAAACTTCGAGTAAAGTCCATGGCGCACACGGACGAGCACGATGTCTGGTTAGTACTTCGTGGACGGATGCAAAGAGACCTGGAGCAGTTAAGCAGACAGCCGGTAGCCAGAGACGGCGCCCCGTGAGTCTGCCTGAAGATAGATGATCGCTGGAACCAAAGTTCGAAAGGAGGCCACTACGCAGTCATGTGCAATCGCGTGACCATCTATTAAAGACTTGTCTTTTAATTTTCTTTTTGCAACACCAAGTACAACTAGAAAAGACTGATTAAGCTGATTACAGAGATAAGTGAACTTTTCAACTGCATATCTTGATCGATTTGTTTGGCGTACTAATGATCCATGTTTCTTGTAAAGGTAGTACTACTATTGATCTAGTGACTAGAGGAAAGAAAAAACACTTGTTAATTTGGATTTACATTTGGGCGAGCGGTCAATGATCAATTTGTTGTTGTTTTCAGCTCGTCTTCTGGGCTTCGATGACTACATCCCCGCGTACGCGGGCGCAAACAACGATCAACTTCTCTCCGGCGTCAACTTCGCCTCCGCTGCCGCCGGAATCAGGGACGAGACCGGCCAGCAACTGGCACGTACTCACAAACCATTTTCCTTGGTTGAAAACTCTCTGATCCCCTCCTTGAAAATGTGGTCTAATCAGTCAACGTTGCACGCGCATGCAGGGTCAGCGCATCAGCTTCGGCGGCCAGCTCCAGAACTACCAGGCGGCGGTGCAGCAGCTGGTGAACATCCTGGGCGACGAGGACACGGCGGCGAACCACCTGAGCCAGTGCATCTTCACCGTGGGCATGGGCAGCAACGACTACCTCAACAACTACTTCATGCCCACCGTCTACCAGACCAGCCGGCAGTACACCCCGGAGCAGTACGCCGACGTGCTCGTCACCCAGTACACGCAGCAGCTCAGGGTCCTGTACAACAATGGCGCCAGGAAGGTGGCGCTGATGGGCGTGGGGCAGGTCGGGTGCAGCCCCAACGAGCTCGCGCAGCAGAGCCCCAACGGCGTCACCTGCGTCGCGCGGATCAACAGCGCCATCGAGATCTTCAACAACAAGGTGGTGAACCTCGTCGACCAGTTCAACACGCTGCCGGGGGCGCACTTCACCTACATCAACGCCTACGGGATCTTCCAGGACATCTTGAGCTCACCAGGATCTCATGGTAACCAAGAAATTTTCCTGTTAAAAGCATAAGCATCAGTGTCTGTCTGTATTGGAAGCAGTTAGCTGACTGACGAACGCAACGGTGCAGGTCTGACGGTGACGAACAGGGGTTGCTGTGGGGTGGGGAGGAACAACGGGCAGGTGACATGCCTGCCCTTCCAGACGCCGTGCGCCAACAGGGACGAGTACCTCTTCTGGGACGCCTTCCACCCGTCGGAGGCGGCCAACATCCTCGTCGGGCGGCGGGCGTACAGCGCCGCGCTGCCGTCCGACGTCCACCCCGTCGACCTGAACACGCTTGCTCAGCTCTAGTTATACATCATGAGTCAAGACCAAAACCTATATACAGTACTACAGTAGATTTTGCTTGCTTCTTTGCTTTATTTACTCTCTTTGTGGTTGTGGAGTGATACGTGGTTGCGTTTTGTTACTTGGGTGCATACGATCGACAAGCAAAGATATGCGTGCACCTGAGCTACTTGTATGGAGTCGTATATGCTATAGTTTACATTTTTCCTGTTTGTGCAGTGCGGACTTCTGAAATGGCAGAAGCTGACTTGCAAAAATGTATGCAGATCGATTTGTCTGCTTTTTCCATATTGTCCTTCAGAAGTGTTGAGTTCATTATTGCGATTTGTGACTAAACAGCGATCAGCGACCAAGGAACTGTCAGAGTTTCATCCCGTTTAGAATGACAGTACGTTGGTTCAACGTGCAGTGCGGGGACTTCTGAAATGGCAGAGGCTGACTTGCAAAAATATATGCAGATCGATTTATCTGCTTTTCTACCTTTTCCTTCACAATTGTGTTGATAGCAAAGACCGAAAAGAGCTGTAAAAAAACATCATCGAAAATGTATTCTGCAAAAGAAGCACTACAACAAAGTTTGATTGCATTTCCTTGAGTCGATTTACCTTTTCACTACTAAACGAACAAAGTTTGATTGCATTTCCTTGAGTCGAAAATGTATTCTGCAAAAGAAACATCTGCTCCTTGAGTCAGGGTATTTGATACATATCATTCAGTCTACTTCAAGAAGGTATTTGGAACTGAGAAGTGAGTGAACTGGGAGCATGTAGCAGGTGAACTAGAAGCAAGCAGGATTTGTATGCTTCAGCAATCGAGGAGTTCTACACGCTGCAGTGCACATCCCTAAGAATTGCTCCAACGTGCAATTGATTAAAAGAGGACATGATGTAAAAAACTTTGTGATCAGCAGGCACACAACCGTTTGGAAAACCAATCTTTACAGTGAGAATTTAGATACACAAAAATATTGGTATGTGCTGAGTTGACTTTCTATCAATCATTAATATGAACCTCCAAATGAAACCAACAGCCCCAGCCGGCTGTTAAATGTCGGATCGAGATGAGCGTGAAGAACGGCTGGTGCTACTACCCCCATTGCGATCTTTCTTCCGCAAACCTTCGAAGCTCAGGAAACATCTAAGAGGTCTGACCTGTTGTTCCAGCATAGCCAACATGAGAACGCCTTTGATAGACCAATGCATATTTCGCTATGAACGAACACTTATCAGACTGCAATGAGACAGGAAGTAATAAATCATTACCTTCCAACGGTTTCTGTGAGCTAGTTCATTTTCGATAGCAGACAACCGTTCAATGACTACTCTAAAATCCGGCCTATCAGCAGGATTTTCGCTCCAGCATTGCTCAATCAACCTATAGTAATGTCAAGTAGTCAGGCAATCAAGACAGGATGAAATAGGCAAACTGAAGTCACCATCTATAATGGCATCAGGAGTTAAGGGTAAAAATTAAGGTTCACATAACCATATTGTCAATATGAAGAATGGATTGCAAACTAGTGCATCGAAAAATTGGTAATTTCTAGAGAGAGTCTTACTCTCTTAACCCGTGAGCATAATTCTTTGGATGAGCTCTGAAAGGCGGCCTTTCTTTAGAACTATGAGCCTTCTCAATTTCATCAATTTTCTTATCATAAAAAGGGAGATTCCCTTCAATCATCTGAAAGAGTGTAAATATTAGTAGAGATGGTCATCTAATGGGATCTAGGAGTAGATGGAGCACAAGAGCATAACTTTAAAAAAAAAAAAATTGGCACTACAAAAAAAAAGTGGATTAAAAGATAATCATCTGCTGCTGCATAGAAATACGTACATAATACTTTAAAAAAAAAACGTACATAATGCTACATAGCACGTATTACCTCCTGAAGTATCAAAGCAAAAGAGAAGACATCAACTTTATTATCATACTCTTCTTTCCGCAGAACTTCTGGAGCTACATACCTACCTACGACATATTCACGGTGAATCAGTTATAGAAGGTGAATAACTTTGTCAAAATAGGGAGTTTGTCAAATTCAAAAAAAAAAAGGGAGTTTGTCACCATCTTAAAACAAATTAAGGTGAAAAATACTAAGAAATAAGCTTACGTGCATTGCCAGGAGAAGTTACTGGTCTCTCCTCTCTAACTTTTCTTCTCCATTTCAGCATCTTACACAAATCAAAATCAGCCACCTTCAGATGCCCAGTATCATCCCTCAATATATTCCTATTTTCTTACACAATTGACAGAAAAGTCTTTTAACAAATAAAGTATTTGAAGCAACTGATGGGTACTACAGAAAATATATAAAAAATGTCAAACACTTCTTTAGATAAGTACTCACGAAGGTTCAAGGTCACGGTGGATGATAGCTTGGGGTTGATGCTCATGTAAGTAACTCATTCCTCTATTACATTCACCAAGACACACGAGTTAGGCTTACATTATGACAATATAAAAATAGGGAAGTAGTCTTTGTCATGTGGGGAATATGGTGCGTGGCAAACCTTGCAATATCAAGAGCTAATTTAACTGCATATGATGGTTCCAGAGCTTTTTTATGACTCAAGTGTTTGCGCAAATCACCCTGAAAATGAACATCTTTCGAGCTGAGAATCCTCAAAAGTTCATAAATAAAGTGATATATTTGATACTCAACTGAAGGCCTGCATATGTTGCAGAAATAATGATGCAACAACATAGAATTTTCTACAGTTTTAAAATCACACTGCAAGTAGCTATGAAGAAATTATACTTGCAACGATCTATTCTGACACTGCACAAAAAATGGCTAAAACAACATTAAAACAGAACGATAACTGATTTGCACTGTTAGTCGACTATGACTGGAACATTTCTTTACTCACTATATATAACCAATTAACTTATTTAAAATGAAGCCAGGGTCTAAACCTAGAAAAATTCCACTAGGTATCTCAGATGGTGCTGGTCAAATGGCCTCACATGTAGGGATTATCAAATATCAGAATAATGCAAGCACAAAAAGCACATTGGCTAAGACAAACCTTCGGCATAAATTCCATCACAATCATCATTGGGTTGGTCTGTGTTACAGCACCCAGAAACTGCACAACATTTGGATGCCGTATAAGTTGCAGAACATCAAGCTCATCTCTGAATGCCTGTCTGCAATGCAAAGATCTAAGTGATAAAGCCAACATAGACCAGGAACAAGTGTAACTATTCAATGGAATCAATCAACCCACACTTTGTTCTCGTCAGTAAGTACATCATCATCCAGTTTCTTAACTGCGACATGAATGCCCCTCCACATTGCCTTCCGAAATGTACCCTAGGAAGCAAATGGAAATGATAAGTAAGGAAAACACGGTTTAAATATCAATAGCATTCGATGAAGAAATTCAGTGTCTAAATGTGGGGTACAGAAAATTGGATTTAATATCAAGAATTCGATGGCATGAGTTCAGTAGCCAACCACTGACTAGTTACTAGAGTAAATTTGTGATTAGTAGTAGTTTACACATACCTTAGATAAACATTTGCCACTAGGAAACTCAAGTTCGTTTGGGTCAATCTCATATTCAGGAACTTCACGATCACTGTTAACATGCATAGGAGCAACCTTCACAAAAAGAAGGTGGGAGTTCATTATAAAGAGCACTTGAACATGACAGACAACAGGCAGGCCCAAATAAAAAATAGTACATCATAGTACCTGTTGCGTAGAGCCATGCTTCTCCAAGATCTTGATCACATCATGGTTGTGATAATGCATGGCGTCAGCCAAAGGCTGTCAGATAGTAGCGCAACAGACAGTTAGCTCACAGGAAAGCATATACCTGTATTGCCTAACAGCAGGTATCATGTGTACTACAAGTCAAAAAAAAAAGTATCATGTGTACTATGAATAGCATAATGTTCTCATGCTGAACTAAACGATCGCAAATTCAACTCTTCATGGGAGAAAAAACATATTTTTCGACGGGCATGCCAGTAACTTTGGAAAATTTGTGGGGGTCCTGGAGAAAGCAAGATAATCGAGCAAAACAAAGGAGAAAATATAAAGCAGTCTGACCGTGTTTCCCCACTGGTCCTCGACGACGGCCTCCGCGCCGCGGTCGAGGAGCATCTCGACGACCTCGGCGTGGCCCTCACAGGCGGAGATGTGCATCGCCGTGCGGCCGTCGGAGTCGCGGAAGTTGGGGTCGGCGCCGGCGTCGAGGAGCTCGCGTATACCCTCGGCGTTGCCCTCGTGGGCCATGTACATGAGCTGGAAATTCGCGACGCCGGCGGCTTCTCCCGATCCCTCCACGCCCCCAGCGACGCCGTTGGCGCCTCCGCCCCCGTTGGGCGCCATGGACGACTGCTTTCCCAGGCTGAACCGAGGGGTCGCCGGCGCCGACGCCGCCGATGCGCGCGGCTTGGGCTCCATAGGAATACGCGCTGGTCGGGAGATCGGATCGGAGACTTTGGCGAAGGAATTGAATAGGGCGCGGTGCGAGGAAGGAATCGAGAGGTGGGGTTTGGTAATTGGGAGAAGGAAACTGTTCTGAGAACTTGGTAGGAAAATTATGGCTGGGTGGTGGCCGGGTTGGCAACAGCTCCACCAACTGACTACAGTATATAACCGCCCCTTGTGGCATGGCATGAAACGGCAGCGGTCGCAAAACCCTGCGGATGAGTGGGGCTGACAGCTGGGTAATGAAGGTTTGTTCTGGTAGGCCGGTTTTCCATGCTGGCGTTCGTATCTTGTATCACAAATCTTTTTCTTTTGTCAGCAATCTTGCATCACGTACATATCTGTGGTTTGGTGAAATTGTCAGGCTAAACTATTCTCTCCGTTTTCAAATATAATATGTTTTAGCTTTTGTCCACATATGTATGCAAATGTATCTAGACATGTTTAGTGTGTATGTTTATTCATTTTAATATGCATCTAGACAACATGTAAAACACCTAAAACATCTTATATTTAAAACGGAGGGAATAATCTACAATTTTACGAAGCACATATATGTATTGATTAAATGTGTCGTTTTATTATGAACTTGGTCCCTAGATGTGTCGCTCTAAATTTTTAGTTGCTCACAGAAAAGTTTTTTTATCCGAGGGCACTCACATAAGAGTTGGCCTTTAAATTTATAGTTTTGTCATAGTTTATATATGGAACCAATGGATTTGTGATTTTTTATCCTTGTTTTGGAAAGGCTTGCGTCGATCAGGAACCGGGTGCATAAAGGTTTGGCGTATCAGCAAAAATAAATTTTTGGACAGACTTGGGCATGCTTTGTTGAGCGGACCCTGCAAGAGGAAGGTGTGAGGTTTTTTTTTCAGCGGTCTCTGTGCCGCAAGAAATCGATCGCAGAGTGCAACTTTCCGACGGGGAAGATATGAGTTATTGGGCGATGACTAACAACAGACGTTTTTTTTACCAAATCGAAAAAAGCAAGCGATGGATTATGGACCTTTGGCGTACACCAATGACTTTGAAGATTAAGTTGTTCGTATGGATGGGTTTTCATGGGCGCATTCAATGAACTACGTACGAATCTTAGTGCCATAGCATGGCCGGGTGAGCCGGTGGGATAGGTCACAACATTTATGGTGAGCCTGAGATTATATTCCACTTAATGTCTGAATGCCCATTATCTCACTTCGCTCTGGGGGTGGGGGGGGGGGGGGGGGGGGGTCTAGGGAGGCTCTAGGTAGGGTAAAGCCTACTGGAGTTTTGAGAGTTCACATATTTGGTTTTGAAGTCTTCAGGAGCGGTGCCAGTTGTATCAATGGTCAATATTTGGTGTTGCGGTCAATTTGGACTACTAGGAGCGATTTGGTCTTCAACAATAAAGTTTGTAATTCGCCTATTCACAATGTTTACTAAAAAAATCAATTTAATTTCTCAGTGAATTTGCATGCAATCAGCAAAACATGAAGGGCTCTTTTGATTCAAAGGAACTACAAAGGATTTTATCCTATAGAAAATTTTCCTACATTGGTCGTTTGATTCATAGGATTGATTCCTATAGGAATTTTTCCCATATGAATCATTGTACTACTTTCCATAGGAATTTTAACATTCACTTCAACATTTTTTTACAATTCCTTTACTTTTCCTTTGCCATCAAACACAATTGCTCTTCCAAAGGATTCAACTAGCCATGACATTCCAATCCTATGGATTCTCTATTCCTACACTTTTCGTATTGCACAATACAAGGCCAAAACTTAGCATTTTGGTGAGACAACATCAGTGAATTGTTAATGCAATTTTTAGTTTAGATTAAGTACGGAGTGACTTGAAGAGAGGAGGATGGTTGCAAGTTGATCGAAAGACTTCAACCACATGTAATCGATATTTAAGAAAAAATTAGACAGCTTATGTGTGGACACCGTTTCATTGTGGAGTGCTTAACAAGAGACTTTGGCGAACCAAAGTTTGGGGTTAAGACTGTTATAAACGATAACAAATAAACGATGAAGAAAGCGGAAGATCAACCAACGGGGACACGAGATTTAACGTGAAAAACCCCTCTAACAATGGAGGAGAAAAAACCACGGACGCCAGCCAGCAATACTTCACTATATCAGGTGAGATTACAAACGCCGGGGATTTACAACGTGCGACTTATCCCAACTGGCGGCTTACAAGATGTATTTATGGTGGTAAAACCCTAACGTGCAACGGGCCTCCGGCGACGGGCCTCCGTTTCGATTCGAAGTTAGCCTTTATCTTTATATAAATTTGGAACACATCAAAAAAATAACAAAGACATGTCACGAGCGTTTGCCTTTTGTCTACTACTCGAAGGAAAGCATGCATGCTGAAGACATGATGAAAACATCGTCGATAGCATCCAGTGACGGGGATCAGGAAGTAGGATAAGGACATGTTGTCACTTGTAAATGCTTGAACGTTACGACGTTACGATCGGATAGGTACTTGTATGATGTCATGTCGTTTGGTGTTGTCGTTGTTACGTGGAAGAAACCACGGCCACGGCAAAAAGAATTGGAAGCAGGTGGGTACGGACGTGTCTTTCTAGAAGCAAAGCCTAGATCTCCTAAGAAATTTCTTCGTTGAGCGTAGTTGCAAAAAGAACTCACCTTGACACAGGCAAAGTCTGAAGAAGAATGCAAGTCTTAGCAAAATAAAAAATATGCGAGCAGGTGTGCGGCGACCAATAGAAGTTTGTGTACGGATTTCGTCTTGTCTGCGGTGGCAAGACGAATATTTCATATTGGTTTTGGCATATCCATGTAGTGATTTCAGCGGAGTACTAAATAACTCAGTTTGACCTACGCTCTAAACTAAAGCTTCGGCAAGAATCTGGCGACCGATTAATTACTTGTAGTGCTCCCAGCTGAGGTTTCTAAGAACCTAACCTAGACTAAATAACTCAGTAAGGGCATATCCACCGAGAATTAATAGAAAAATGTTTGACATTTGCAACTTTCACGACCTACTGCCTTTGATATTCATGGTACTCGACGGAGGCATAAGATGAGAGGCCGAGGGGACGAGATATATAACCTCTGCAGAACTGAAAGGCCATTATATTGTTGAGTTGATCTAGCCATTCGTACGCTTTCGAGCTGCAACTTCTTCCTCTTTTTTACTTATCTGTACTGACATTTGCCTCGAGAATGTAAGGACAGCTAACCAGCAAGACTTCACCTACCAACTGAACCCAGTTGCGTCGACTACACGTTCCATCACCATCAGATTGTTGCCTTGCCCACATTCTCGGCGTCATCCCAGCCGACATCTCCTTGAGTGCTTCAACATGAATCTACATGTCGGTCCGGGAAACTCCAGAGCATAAATGCATAATATCATGCCTCGGCAAGTCGGCAATTCCTATTTATCGACCTGGTCGATGTTAAGAAACCACTCGCACACCCCTCTGGGAAGAAGACGCCCCTGTGGGCCGCGGCCCAACTCGTGGCCATGAGGAAGACGATGGTGGCCAGAGCTTCTCGCCGCCGACGGGGACGGCGCGGCTGGCCGCGACGTCGCCGGCCAGGCGAGGGATGGACCTCGCCGTAGCCGGCGGCGACGCGGCTGGCCGCGGCGGCGCAGGTGGAGGCGAGGTAGGAAGGTTATCTTGTGCGGGGTCGCCGGAGTTAGGTTTTGGGGTGGGGGTGGGGGGGGTTTCGAGGGATGGCCGGCCGGGTGGCGGCGGACCGGCGGAGGAGGCGGCTAGGGCAGGGCGGGGCGGCGAGGCGGCGCGGTAGCGACGCCGGCCGCGGGTGGCGGCAGCAGGCGGCACGGCGGGCGGCTCGAGGAGGAAGTAGAAGAACGCGGCGAGGTGCGGGGTGGGAGCAGCGGCGGCGAGGTGCGAGGGTGCGGGGATGCGGGGTGGCCGGCCGGCGGTGGCGAGAGGAAGGAGAAGAAGAGAGGTGACGGGGGTGCGACGCGTCGCTAGCGTCGCACGGGTCGTTGAATAGGTGATCCCGGCAAGTCGGCAGGAACAGACGTGGTGGGCTGATAGAATCAAGCAATTTAGCCCATTCGCTTGCTTAGATGGAGAAAGATATAAAGGCCTGCAGCGCTAGGCGTTATTCATGAGCTCAAAATCCTATTTGCCGTCTAACACGGAGCGCATTCCGCTCCGCGCACCGTCCGCAGCGTAGTAGGCTGGCCCAATAGGAACGCCCCGCTAGTTTTTTGGTTTACTGTTTTGTTTTTGTCCGTTTTTTCTTGTTTGTTTTTTCGTTTTCGTTTTTCTTCTGCTTCTCCTATTCTTTCTTCATTTTTATGTTTTATTTTTCGTACTTATTTTTTCTATTTTCTATTTTTTACATTAAATAAATATTTATTGTGAAAATATTAGTAGTTTGTTTAAATAACATAAATGTTCTTATTTAAGAAATCGTTAAAATAGCATAAAATTGAAAGTGCATGTGTTGCCACATGCGTGGTTTTGGTAATTAATGACAATCCTTATGAACTAATGTTTGCATTGAGATATACTTGTAGATCTTGTCCATAGGAAAATATTGGAATTCATGTGTTGGACTCTAGAAGATTTCATGATGACCAAGGTTCCATCCAAGGGTTTATATGAAGAATGGTCATGTGAAGAGTTGAGCTTATTGCAAGCATGGCTTGGAAAAGAAAATTGAGTGAACATTCATGTTTATCTCCAAGCCATCATCTATATCAAGATAAGAAGACAAAGTGCAAGTGGATACATGAAGACGGAGCTAAGCGAGGCTCTCCCATAATGGTGTATGGGGGAGCATTTGGAGAAGTCTTCATCAAGCATGTGCTAGCAAGCACAATCAAGAAAGGTGTTCCAACTTGAGAGAGTCAAGATCGTCATCATCTAGCTCAAGTGGAATGCGCAAGGCAAAGGTATGATCTTGATAGGGTTTCTATTTTGCCGGTCTCATGTTGTTAGTTTGGAGACCGGGTTATAGGATAGACGGCGTACTATCAAGAGGGGCTCTCAAGTGGGTAACTTGATCGCATCTTTATGGAGACCTCAAACCTTTGCATTTTTGGCATACCATCTTTCTTGGTTCTTATTTTGCTTTTATCCATGTGAGAATTTAGAGTTTGTGTTCATCTCCATACCAAGCTCTAGTTCATCAAAAACGGATTTCATTTGGATATCTAGTGGTGTTTTTGATGTTGGAGGTTTTACCGGTTCGTCTCTTTTAGAGAGGTCAAACTCTCCTCTTGTGTTATCCTCCTCACATGATGGACTATGATGCGTATATGCATAATCTTGTAGTGCTTGTGATTATCTTCGGAGCAAGCCCAAGATCATTGAAAACGGAGTCCGGATGGAAAACTTGTTGCGTTCTCGGTGTTGGAAATATTACCGGTCCTCCTCGAGATAAGGTCCACACCTCTCATTTGTGATATCTCCTCCATATTTGTGACCCTTAATATTTCTCCTCGAGATAAGGTCCACACCTCCGGTTCGTCTCTTTTAGAGAGGTCAAAGCTCTTGTCGCTACCTTTCCAATCTCGTTGGTTTCATCTCGTTTGGAGCTTCCTTGCAAAAGTTATTGCATTTCAGGTTTTGCAGCTTTGCTGTTTTGCCTAGGCCGGAGTCTCCGGCCTCAGGGGTGCTCAGGGGCCGGAGTTTCCGGCCCATCGAGTCTGGAGCAAAGAGCTCCTCTCGGCGGCAGTCGCTGCATCGAGGCCAGAGTTGGTCCGGAGTTTCCCCGGAGTTTCCGGACTGAGGCCCCGGAGTTTCCGCCCTCAGTGGCCGGAGTTTCCGGACCATCTGGATTTTCTGCGAAGAGTGCAACGCAGCGGTAGTCGCTGTTTTGAGGCCGGAGTGCCCCCGGAGTCAGTCCGGAGTTTTCGGCCCAGGTCGGAGTTTCCGGCCTCCTAGACCGGAAACTCCGGACTAAGTTGGTTGCAACGGCTCTTTTTCTGGGAGGGGTATAAATACCCCTCCACCTACCTCTAGCCAACTAGCTCTTCCAAGCACGTTTTTCCCCCTCTCTCTCCTCCATTGTTGACCTTGGAAAGCTTGCCCCTCTCCCAATTCCTCTCATGATTCTTGCATATCTTTGAGGGATTTGAGAGAGGAGATCTAGATCTACATTTCCACCAATCCATCTCTCCTCTAAGTGAGGGGAACCTAGTAGATCTTGATCTTGGAGTTCTTGGTGTTTCTCCTACTTTGTTCTTTCTCTCTTCTCCCCCATAAGTATTAGTTGCTTGTGGTGGGATTTGAGAGTGAAGGATTTGAGCACTTGTGCTCTTGCCTTTTGCATTTGGTGCATCGGTGTGCTCTCCACGAGGATTCGTGGAAGTTGAAAGCTTGTGAACTTGTTACTCTTGGGTCTTTGGACCCTAGACGCTCGTGTGGTGGTTGAGACCCTTGTGTGGTCACTTGTAGCTGTTCGGGAGCCCCCAATCCCGTTGTGGGTTGTGCCCCGGATCGTTGTTGAAAGGCTCCAGATTTCCGGCTCGAAGGATTCCGATAGTGGAAGGTGAACCAAACCTTTGTGGTGCGGTTCATTGGAGAAGAAGGTGAAACCTTTGTGGTTATTGAACCATTGTGTTGGTCCACACCTCTCCAACGAGACGTACTCCCCTAAAAAGGAGGAACTCGGGAATACATCCTCGTCTCGGCGTGCCTCGGTTATTTCTATACCCGAGCTCTTTACTTATGCACTTTACATTGTGATAGCCTTCGTGCTTGAAGTATTCTTTGCTATCACCTTGTTGTTTGTCTTGCTTAGCATAAGTTGTTGGTGCACATAGGTGAGCCTAGTTTATTTAGGTTGTTCGCTTGTTAATTTAAACACATAGTTTTATTCCGCAATTATCATGCCTAAACCGGAAAAGTTTTAATCGCCTATTCACCCCCCCCCCCCCCTCTAGGAGACATCCTTGTCCTTTCAAAATGTACATTAAAAATAAAAAACGTTTAAATATGGTAAATGTTTTTATTGAAAATAAGTAATTATTTTATTGAAAAACCATTCAAATGAGGTGATATTCTTATTGAAAAAACGTTCGAATGAGGCATCTTCGTGACCTTGACGGAGGATTCTCGGAGAAACCACCAACGGCGCTAACACCTAAAGTGTGATCCGGGTGATCCGCGACATCAAAAGTGATTCCTATCACCAACCATTTGAGGGGACGTTGGGCCTCGCTGATGGGCTGGACGTCGTTCACCTCCCGGGAAAGCCGCTTGAACTCCCCGTGAGATGAGAGCCCGGACGCTCCCCGTGAATGCACGCCACGTCATTGGCCTCCTGGTACTCCCCGCCTCCTCTTCTTCGTCCTCGGGCTCTCCATCGTTGCCGTTGACGTTGATGTGGCCGTTGTCGCGGCCGCGGGCAGGGCGATTGCGCTCGCCGCGACCTACACGACCGCCACCACGCTCTCCCCGTCCACCACCGCGGCCGTCTCCGTGAATGCCACCGTGGCCATTGGGAAAGTCCGTAGCAATGTGCCTAGGCTTGCCGCGGGTGTAGCAGCCACCGTTCTCACCTCCTTCCCGGTCCTTCTTGCCCTCCTGCCACGCCTTCTACTGCTCCTCGGCGTGGTACTGCACCTTGCGGAAGTCCTTCAGTGCGGTGACCCCGCACACCACTGCATATTGTAGTGTACAAGTCATTGACATAACACCCACGGAAGGACTAATCCGCAAATATTACATCCCTCAGAGTAGTACAACAGAAACATTGCGGGTCCACTTTGTTACACACTGCTAAAGATTACAAGCCAGAAATGCATAAAAACATCGACGTCTTCCTCTGACATGGGAGGAATGTCTATTATTGCGATGTTGACAGGAGTCAACCTACAAGCGATAGAAAACAACAAGCTAAGAACCATATTGGCTCAGCCACTAAGTAGTACTAGTCTAGTCCTGCTCGGCCAGGTTCATACTATATAGATTCTAGGTCTCCACCTCTTCCTCTTCTTCGACGTCGTCAGCTCCGTAGGCAATGATGTAATCGACGCCCTCTACTCCTCCAGACAGATCAGGTGCCTCAAAGTACACCTCGTCAGCATGGTATGCACCATAGCTCTCCTCAATGGCCTTCTCATAGTCTAAGCAGGGGATCAAAAGGGAACGAATGAGTAACAGCGTTACTCAGCAAGTTCAGCTAAATGCTTAGATAAGTGGTATGCACTAACTACGATCCTGACCAAAAAGTCATGGATGAGTATGCATTTATAAACATTTTTAGGAAAAGGTTCATTTTATTTAAAGAAAACTATGCCCCCAGTCTCCACGGGTCTTTAGTCATCACTTGGGATGCCTTTCCCGCGGCGTTCTGTAGTTCCCTCCTAGAACAAGGATGTGACAGTCACAATTTCTTTGTTTAACTCTGCAGAGCTGCACCACTTTACCCAACAGTAGCCTGACTCTTTATGCTCTCTCCGCACACCATTTGTGCTATAGCCAGAACTCAGGGCAACAAGTCATGTGGAGTCGCTTCCCGGCACAACGCATATCCGCCCCTTATGACCCAGTCTGGTATAAACCAAAGACTCGTCACCACTCCCGAGCTCCTATTCCAAATCACCCCGTCGGGTGGGGAAGGTATGCGCTCCCACGCTGTTGGACGCCGCAACGGACGCAACCAGGTAATAGTCTGCCGAGGATATGCGAACGAAGGAAGAAACCTCTGATGAGCCCATCCATAGTAAATTTGTTGGTTGATGCTTCAATACGGCGCAAGGATCACTGGGCCATGGGTTATTAATCCTAGGTATATACTTTCCCGTACAATGGAACCTCCACCACAACATCAAACCATGGTTCCATTGTCAGCCAACAATATATATGTATAGCAATTCACATCATTCGAAAATAGGTTTTTCTTTTTCATGCAATGATAAACCATAGTACTTTGTAATTACTTTGATAAAATTAATCAAGTAGGACATGCAAGTTGGAACTTGCCTTGAGACTGACAGGTAGTGCAGTCTAAAGCTTCCGACGAATTGGGACCCTCGTGTTCTGAAAATCAACATCATTGTCTATATGAGACAATGTTTGAAAAACCAATACATGCCAATATGCATAGAATGAGATGATTTTTTATTCTTTCCCAAAATTCCCCAGAGTTTTGTTAAGGATTTCTTTCTAATTTTTTTTTGTTTGATTTGAATTTTAGTTAGGATGAGTAACATGACAGTCATAGTGTAGTTCAAATTATACTTTGAACTTGATACATAATTTTTCCCATATTATTTTCTTTGAAAATAATTTGAAATATTTCAAAGTCATTTCCACTTAAGGATCCTTTGAATTTTTGTTAGAAGAAATTATTTTCAAAAATTCAAAGAGATATTTTATTTAGGTAGGTTATTTTCTTCTGATATTTGTAGATATTTTGTTTGTATTTTTAGGAATTTATTTGAATTTTTAGAGTACTTTGAAAGATTTGAATTTTTCAAATTCATGAAATTACCAAAGTACCCCTGGTCCAACTTGGTTGAACCAAGTCAAAGACCTGGCTCGGGTCGGGTCAACCGACCGAGCCACTCTCTCTCCCTCTCTCGTGCTCGAGCCCGTGCTCGACCTTCTCTGGCGTTCGTGTCGCCCGCGCCGTCGCCGCCCTACTCCGGCCACCTCCGCCGCCGTTATGTGGGGCAAACGACTCCCCTCATTCCGCTCTTCCTCCTCACCGGAGGGATTCGTGCTCCGCTTCCTCCCGCGGCCGCGCACAACCCAATCCCCTAGGGTTAGGGTTTCGGTGCCGGCGCCGCTTCTCTCCTTCTTCTCCAGCGTGCTCGCCATGGCTAGGCGCAGAGCTCCGCCCTCTGTGCCGCCGTGGCGCGGTGGTGCTGGTCCACGACCTCCGTGTGCCCCCTCCAACGGTAGCGCGGGCACTGCCTCGCCGCCGTGGAGCTACGGCCATGGATGCACGGTGAGTTCCTTCTTCCTCTGCTCTACTATTTCTCGACCCTCTGCTAGCAGCTTGTGGCCCTGATTTGAACTATTGTTCAAACCCTGGCTAGGTTCGTGATGTGCAGAAGATGATTTGATGATGAATTACTCGAATTTGTGCACTGTCTCCTCTATGTGCTCACAGTAGAGGTGAATGGTGTAGATCTAGCATGTGTAGATCTTCCCACTGCCTCTGAATTTACTGTGGAGAGCATTTCTTGCTCAGAGATGATGAATTTGACTTTAGAAAATTAATTCTGAGCTAGAACTTGTACTAGCTGTGATGATATCTTACTTTTAGCATGATTTAAACATGTTTTGCTTGCTGTGATGCCTCCTTGTAGAGTTACACAGTGGCTTTCTTGTTTAGAGATGCTTTTTATGTTTTCCTGTGCTTCTTCCATGTGTAAGGATGTGCATAGCTCGGCTAATCCAGCTCTGCTGGTTCACTGGCTTGTGTGATGCTTTGTTAAACACAAAATAAGAACAGATACTACACTGTTGCCTTTTTCCCTTGCCTCCAATGCTCAAACAAATGCTAAAGCACACAACTTCACTCCCTTTCATCTCTCTGTCCTATTTCTTGCACAAAACAAAAGTTCTCTGTGGTGCAATTTATTTTCCTATAGCACCCTACCTTGCAGTGCAAGGCTCTGTTAAGAACAGATGCTAAAATGAACACTCTAGCATGATTCTGTCATTTACAGAACCTGCTTAGCCTCTCACTAGCACTTATGAATCAACCTCTGTTGTAGAGCAGCTAGAGCTACGGAAGAGCTCTGATCTTGCTCCAAGGTTCAACCGTCTCCGCCTTGCTGCTTCTTTTTCCTAGAGTTTAATTGCTAGCTGAAATGGCTTGTGGTGGATGGGTTTAAGTAATCTCCATGATGTGCTTGTGGCTTGTGGTTGTTCTTGGTGAAGAACAGATGAAAATGGTGCTGCTAGATGTTCTAATGCTTGTGAATAAGTGTGATTGGTGATGGATGTGACTTGTGTGTGCTAGTGGCTGCGGCTTGGGTATGTATTTATACAAATTTGAGCACTCATGTGCTTGTGACACCAGGATAAATGGGCTGTGGTGACTCACCTGCTTGCAGTGGCCCTCTTCTACATCGAGCTGCCCTATTTGACCAGTCTTGCACTTCTTTTCACCTAGGAGATCAGCTCAATGTTGCTGCTGCGCAGTTCATCTCCCCATGGTGATAACTCTGAGTGATCCTTGACTCATAGATCCTATCTGATCCAGATATTTGTGTGGAAATACTTGGTTGTGAAGGAATTGGATTATGATAGTCGGTTTGAGATGATTAAACTCAAGTGTGTGGCCAATTAAGCTAATTGCTAGCTTAATAAGTGGTTTAGGGTCCATTTGCCTAATCAATATGCAAATGTGATACCATTATTGTGGGCTAAGGTTTTATTTGCTTCCTGGTTTGATTTTTGGGGAATGCATTTTATCTGCTGCTTTGTCTTTTGAGAGAGCAGGATCATATGCTCAACTCAGCACTTGTTTGCCTAAGATTTCAGTTGCCTGAGTTAATTTTCTAAGTGCTGCAATTATGCCTTTGCCCCTTCTTGTTGCCTTCGGATTAAAGAGCATGATCCAATTGATCAGTCCCTTCTGTTGCCTTTGATGATTTGCAATATTCCCCAATTTAGCCTAATTGAACCACAGTTTTGATTAGGCTAAAACCAGGTTTCAAAACAGTAACATGCCAGCACCAAATGATGTTGGCAACATTTTAATCATAACCCCAAATTCTACTTGTTTGTGTTATTTATTTTGCAGATTAGAAGATGAAGAAGACTTGAAGATTTTAGTTTAGGATTTTAGTACTGTTTTTGTATTCTTTCAAATGTTGTAAGAATATTTGTACTGTAGTCTTGTAAATTAATTGTGTTGATCAATTGTATCATTTGTATCCAAATGCTTCCTGCACATTTGAGTTTGAATCCATGAAATTCTTGTATATATATTCTTTTAGAAATTCTTTTGTAATTATTTGTGTATGTATTTGGGATGTGGAGATAATAAGGTGATTTCATCACAATCTTGTGATTTTTATATATTGTTATTTCTGTGATATATGTTTATAGGAAGATTTAGGAAAGAATAGATTTGTTTTAAACATAAGATTATTTCAAATTTCCTTTTGAAATCAAATGAAATCAAATGATTGTGTTGGAGAAGTACTAGCAAAGGTTTTGAAAATATGTCGTAGGGTTTATCGACACCTCTCGACTATCTGTCAACGTCTGACTCCCAGGTCATCGACACTCGTCTGGAATCAACCCTCGATTCATTTTAACACAAAAGTGCGATTTTTTTTCCAGATTTCACCAAAAGATGCATGAATGCACAAATGCAAATTCCTATTTCTACCCTCTCGAGTCCTATAACTGCGGGGTATTACATCCTCTCCCCCTTAAACTAAACTTCGTCCCGAAGTTTCTTTTCTGGGGTACCTGAACAACTGTGGGTAGTTCCGTCTCAATTCCTCTTCTGTGTCCCAAGTTGCCTCTCTTTCAGAATGATTCTTCCATTGAACAAGGCAATACTTAATTGCTCTATTCCTTAATCTTTTCCAGTTTTCCTTTAATATCTTCTTTGGCTGTTCCTCATATGATAAATCTGGCTGTAGGTTTAGTCCTTCAAACTCAATTGGTCCTTCTGGTGGTTTCAAACACTTCTTGAGTTGAGACACATGGATCACATTGTGAACTTGTGATAATATAGCAGGTAATTCCAATTCATAGGCTACTTCACCTTTCCGGCTTAAAATTCTGAATGGTCCTATGTATCTGGGACTCAACTTTCCTTTTACTCCAAATCTATTTACTCCTTTGGTAGGACTAACTCTTAGATATACCATATCTTGTACCTCTGGTTCCCACTGTCTCCTAGATAGATCAGCATAACTCTTCTGTCTACTCTGAGGAATCTTCAATCGATCCCGAATAATATCAATGATGGCTTGTTGTTCCTTAATATATTCAGGTGCAAATTCTTTACTCTCTCCTACTTCAAACCAACAGATAGGTGATCTACACTTTCGTCCGTACAGAGCTTCAAATGGTGCCATTTTAATACTGCTTTGATAACTGTTGTTATAGGAAAATTCAGCTAACGCCAAATGCTCATCCCATGATCCTCCAAAATCAAGAACACAAGCTCTTAACATATCCTCTAAGATCTGATTTGTTCTCTCTGTTTGTCCGCCAGTTTGTGGGTGATAAGCAGTACTATACTTCAAATGTGAACCTAACTTATTGTGAAGTTGTCTCCAAAAAGCTGCCGTGAATATGGATCCACGATCGGACACTATACTTTGTGGAACTCCATGTTTACTTACTATCTCTTTTACATATATGTCTACCAATTGTGATGCATTATCTTTCTGATTGATTGGAATAAAATGAGCACTTTTTGTTAACGGCCAACTATTACCCATATCGCATCCTTATTCCTCCTAGTTTTGGGTAAATATTATCCTCCAATGTTATTGCTGCATCTACCAGCTCCTGAAACTCCTTTGGTTTGGTCAACCTTAACTGCATCTTCATAAAAGGACTCAGACCCTTCATGAATCTCTTCTTCCTTTTCTCCTCAGTGTCTACTTCATCCAATGCATACCTCGATAACATGTTGAACGCACTGACATAACGTCCAACAGGTAACTCATTCTGTCTCAGATTCTCAAACTCCCTCCTTTTCAATTCCATAATACTTTCAGGAACATGTGCTTCCCTAAACCTCTTCTTAAACTCCTCCCAAGTTACAACATGATCAGTAGGTAGTGTTGCCACTATGGCTTCCCACCATGATGCTGCTGGTCCGGTAAGCAAATGAGTTGCATACCTAACCTTCTCCTCATCAGAACATCCAACTGTGTTGAGCTTTCGTTCAGTATCTGCCACCCAATCTTCTGCGTCCATAGGTTCTGGAGCTCTTGCAAATGGTATGGGTCTAGCATTTTGGAAATCTGATAGAGTCACTCCTTTAAGTACTTCATCCCTTCCTCGTCCTGCCTGTATTTCCAGCAAATCTTGCAGAAATTTATTCTGCCTTTCCTGGTCTTGGCGCCTGCCTTCTTCCACCATCTGCATATACTGCATGAAACTTTGCTCCGTGATTGGCCTTGGTGGTGGTGGTATTCCTCCTGCATCTGCATCTTGCTTCTCCTTAAGTTCGCGTTCTTGCCTCTGCACATCACTCTCCTCACCAACGTACGCCATTACCCTCTAGTCCTGTTACATCGAATCAGAACTCTCCATTACATTATGCATATGCACTTCGAGTCCTATTCCATGCACAAGTACTAGTCAAACAATGGAAAACAGAAAAATCCAAAGAACACAAAACTTTTCAAACATATACCATGTATTATACATGTAGGATTACAAACATGGGTACAAAATAATAACACACTCTAAAAGTGAGTAGGTCTCACTTATTGCTACCAGCGTCCTTACAATACTACGTACAATACCCTATATTAAACATATTACACAACTACTGCTTCACTCCGTCCTGCTCTTCTTCACTTTTCCGTATACTTCCCAGGCTTCCAGTGACAGTTACGCCTGGTCCTCCTGAGAATCCCGGGTAACTTCACACTAGTGGTAGGCTGATATTCAGGGTCAGATGGGCTTGCTTCTAACGTCATATCCGTCATGGCAAAGTAACTATCAAGATACTTGTATGCTGCTTCCCCATCGTAAACCTCCTCATCTCCATAACCCTCGCCTCCATCATCGTACCCAGTTGGTACTGCCTCAAAGTTGTTGAAATACCCTCTTGGTTCGTCTCCCTTCTCCATCTTCGGGTAATACTTGGTCTCGTACGCATACTTCCATTCCTCATCTTCCTCCTCAGAATCTATTTTTATTGGCCTACTTGACTCACCAACTCTAGACTTCCTCCTAGGGGTATGACTAGTAACTTCCGGCTCTCCCGGATCTCCTGGAATTCTTATGGGATCACTCAGTGTACCCTGATAAGGTTCTTCATCCCAACCTGTGGCACTTGGTACTTCAGGTTCCCAACTCTGCCATCCATTCTCCTCATCAACTAAGACATAGCCAGAGTGTGGTGGTGTATAGTCAGGATAAATTGGGGTATCGGGTTCTACTTCCTCCACATACCTAGCTGGTGTGGGTGGTGGATCAGTATATCCCTTCTCTGCTTCATACCTCAGTATATCACACCTCTCCTGAATAACTTCAGGACTGGAGTACTGCTCTATCATGGCTTCTACCTCTCCAGCTACTACTCCGAACGTCTTATGATACGCCCGAATCATCTTGAGACAACTGTCCATGAACTCAGCCACATCACGTGGATTAGTTTTCAGGAAAGCTTTATAATCCACTGGACCCTCAAGCCGGTAATTCGCACTCGGAATAGCGTTAAACGGTGTTTCCACCAACGCATAACTCTTGGATGTCCTTATCTCAGTAACTGCTCTGACAGCAGCAATCTGGAAAGCTACTTCCACATTCTTCGCTTCTCCAAAGGGCATTTTGAATCCCATCTTTAGTTCAGGCGGTAACTTGAGTGCTACACGGTACAGGGCTAAAATTGACCCGTCGTAAAAACTCATCACTTTCACTATCACCTTGGTTTTGATACCAAGAAAATAGATCAGTTGCTGAAGCATTTCCGCCCAGCTTCCCGAAAAACACCCTTGCCCAACTCAGCATCTCTCACACGAACTGACCTCCTGGGACCTCGTTTCTCCATCCTAGCTGTTATAGCCAAAAAGGATATCAGAATTGAAATGAAGTAATAATTGCATGATAATGCTATTCTCAAGTGAATATCAATCATAACAAATTAAAACTCAATTCATTCTAAGGCCTCACACACCTACAGGTTTTTCCCTTTAATAGGTTTCCAACCTAAGGTCTAGCAATTGCTCTGATACCATCTGCGGTGACCCAGCACACCACTGCATATTGTAGTGTACAAGTCGTTGACATAACACCCACGGAAGGACTAATCCGTAAATATTACATCACTCAGAGTAGTACAACAGAAACATTGCGGGTCCACTTTATTACACACTGCTAAAGATTACAAGCCAGAAATGCATAAAAACATCGACGTCTTCCTCTGACATGGGAGGAATGTCTATTATTGCGATGTTGACAGGAGTCAACCTACAAGCGATAGAAAACAGCAAACTAAGAACCATATTGGCTCAGCCGCTAAGTAGTACTAGTCTAGTCCTGCTCGGCCTCCACCTCTTCCTCTTCTTCGACGTCGTCAGCTCCGTAGGCAATGATGTAGTCGACGCCCTCTACTCCTCCAGACAGATCAGGTGCCTCAAAGTACACCTCGTCAGCATGGTATGCACCAACTCTCCTCAATGGCCTCCTCAGAGTCTAAGCAGGGATCAAAAGGGAACGAATGAGTAACAGCGTTACTCAGCAAGTTCAGCTAAATGCTTAGATAAGTGGTATGCACTAACTACGATCCTGACCAAAAAGTCATGGATGAGTATGCATTTATAAACATTTTTAGGAAAAGGTCCATTTTATTTAAAGAAAACTATGCCCCCAGTCTCCACGGGTCTTTAGTCATCACTTGGGATGCCTTTCCCGCGGCGTTCTGTAGTTCCCTCCTGGAACAAGGATGTGACAGTCACAATTTCTTTGTTTAACTCTGCAGAGCTGCACCACTTTACCCAACAGCAGCCTGGCTCTTTATGCTCTCTCGCACACCATTTGTGCTATAGCCAGAACTCAGGGCAACAAGTCATGTGGAGTCGCTTCCCGGCACAACGCATATCCGCCCCTTATGACCCAGTCTGGTATAAACCAAAGACTCGTCACCACTCCCGAGCTCCTATTCCAAATCACCCCGTCGGGTGGGGAAGGTATGCGCTCCCACGCTGTTGGCCGCCGCAACGGACGCAACCAGGTAATAGTCTGCCGAGGATATGCGAACGAAGGAAGAAACCTCTGACGAGCCCATCCATAGTGAATCTGTTGGTTGATGCTTCAATACGGCGCAAGGATCACTGGGCCATGGGTTATTAATCCTAGGTATATACTTTCCCGTACAATGGAACCTCCACCACAACATCAAACCATGGTTCCATTGCCAGCCAACAATATATATGTATAGCAATTCACATCATTCGAAAATAGGTTTTTCTTTTTCATGCAATGATAAACCATAGTACTTTGCAATTACTTTGATAAAATTAATCAAGTAGGACATGCAAGTTGGAACTTGCCTTGAGACTGACAGGTAATGCAGTCTAAAGCTTCCGACGAATTGGGACCCTCGTGTTCTGAAAATCAATATCATTGTCTGTATGAGACAATGTTGAAAAACCAAATACATGCCAATATGCATAGAATGAGATGATTTTTATTCTTTCCCAAAATTCCCCAGAGTTTTGTTAAGGATTTCTTTTAATTTTCTTTGATTTGAATTTTAGTTAGGATGAGTAACATGACAGTCATAATGTAGTTCAAATTATACTTTGAACTTGATACATAATTTTCCCATATTATTTTCTTTGAAAATAATTTGAAATATTTCAAAGTCATTTCCACTTAAGGATCCTTTGAATTTTTGCTAGAAGAAATTATTTTCAAAAATTCAAGAGATATTTTATTTAGGTATATTTTCTTCTGATATTTGTAGATATTTTTTTGTATTTTTAGGATTTTATTTGAATTTTTAGAGTACTTTGAAAGATTTGAATTTTTCAAATTCATGAAATTACAAAGTACCCTGGTCCAACTTGGTTGAACCAAGTCAAAGACCTGGCTCGGGTCGGGTCAACCGACCGAGCCACTCTCTTCTCTCTCTCCCTCTCTCGTGCTCGAGCCCGTGCTCGACCTCCTCTGGCGTTCGTGTCGCCCGCGCCGTCGCCGCCCTACTCCGGCCAGCTCCGGCCACCTCCGCCGCCGTGATGTGGGGCAAACGACTCCCCTCACTCCTCTCTTCCTCCTCACCGGAGGGATTCGTGCTCCGCTTCCTCCCGCGGCCGCGCACAACCCAATCCCCTAGGGTTAGGGTTTCGGTGCCGGCGCCGCTTCTCTCCTTCTTCTCCAGCGTGCTCGCCATGGCTGGGCGCAGAGCTCCGCCCTCTGTGCCGCCGTGGCGCGGTGGTGCTGGTCCACGACCCCGTGTGCCCCCTCCAACGGTAGCGCGGGCACTGCCTCGCCGCCGTGGAGCTACGGCCATGGACGCACGGTGAGTTCCTTCTTCCTCTGCTCTACTATTTCTCGACCCTCTGCTAGCAGCTTGTGGCCCTGATTTGAACTATTGCTCAAACCCTGGCTAGGTTCGTGATGTGCAGAAGATGATTTGATGATGAATTACTCGAATTTGTGCACTGTCTCCTCTATGTGCACACAGTAGAGGTGAATGGTGTAGATCTAGCATGTGTAGATCTTCCCACTGCCTCTGAATTTACTGTGGAGAGCATTTCTTGCTCACAGATGATGAATTTGACTTTAGAAAATTAATTCTGAGCTAGAACTTGTACTAGCTGTGATGATATCTTACTTTTAGCATGATTTAAACATGTTTTGCTTGCTGTGATGCCTCCTTGTAGAGTTACACAGTGGCTTTCTTGTTTAGAGATGCTTTTTATGTTTTCCTGTGCTTCTTCCATGTGTAAGGATGTGCATAGCTCAGCTAATCCAGCTCTGCTGGTTCACTGGCTTGTGTGATGCTTTGTTAAAAACAAAATAAGAACAGATACTACAGTGTTGCCTTTTTCCCTTGCCTCCAATGCTCAAACAAATGCTAAAGCACACAACTTCACTCCCTTTCATCTCTCTGTCCTATTTCTTGCACAAAACAGAAGTTCTTTGTGGTGCAATTTATTTTCCTATAGCACCCTACCTTGCAGTGCAAGGCTCTGTTAAGAACAGATGCTAAAATGAACACTCTAGCATGATTCTGTCATTTACAGAACCTGCTTAGCCTCTCACTAGCACTTATGAATCAACCTCTGTTGTAGAGCAGCTAGAGCTACGGAAGAGCTCTGATCTTGCTCCAAGGTTCAACCGTCTCCGCCTTGCTGCTTCTTTTTCCTAGAGTTTAATTGCTAGCTGAAATGGCTTGTGGTGGATGGGTTTAAGTAATCTCCATGATGTGCTTGTGGCTTGTGGTTGTTCTTGGTGAAGAACAGATGAAAATGGTGCTGCTAGATGTTCTAGTGCTTGTGAATAAGTGTGATTGGTGATGGCTGTGACTTGTGTGTGCTAGTGGCTGCGGCTTGGGTATGTATTTATACAAATTTGAGCACTCCTGTGCTTGTGACACCAGGATAAATGGGCTGTGGTGACTCACCTGCTTGCAGTGGCCCTCTTCTACCTCGAGCTGCCCTATTTGACCAGTCTTGCACTTCTTTTCACCTAGGAGATCAGCTCAATGCTGCTGCTGCGCAGTTCATCTCCCCATGGTGATAACTCTGAGTCATCCTTGACTCATAGATCCTATCTGATCCAGATTTTTGTGTGGAAATACTTGGCTGTGAAGGAATTGGATTATGATAGTCGGTTTGAGATGATTAAACTCAAGTGTGTGGCCAATTAAGCTAATTGCTAGCTTAATAAGTGGTTTAGGGTCCATTTGCCTAATCAATATGCAAATGTGATACCATTATTGTGGGCTAAGGTTTTATTTGCTTCCTGGTTTGATTTTTGGGGAATGCATTTTATCTGCTGCTTTGTCTTTTGAGAGATCAGGATCATATGCTCAACTCAGCACTTGTTTGCCTAAGATTTCAGTTGCCTGAGTTAATTTTCTAAGTGTTGCAATTATGCCTTTGCCCCTTCTTGTTGCCTTCGGATTAAAGAGCATGATCCAATTGATCAGTCCCTTCTGTTGCCTTTGATGATTTGCAATATTCCCCAATTTAGCCTAATTGAACCACAGTTTTGATTAGGCTAAAACCAGGTTTCAAAACAGTAACATGCCAGCACCAAATGATGTTGGCAACATTTTAATCATAACCCCAAATTCTACTTGTTTGTGTTGTTTATTTTGCAGATTAGAAGATGAAGAAGACTTGAAGATTTTAGTTTAGGATTTTAGTACTGTTTTTGTATTCTTTCAAATGTTGTAAGAATATTTGTACTGTAGTCTTGTAAATTAATTGTGTTGATCAATTGTATTATTTGTATCCAAATGCTTCCTGCACATTTGAGTTTGAATCCATGAAATTCTTGTATATATATTCTTTTAGAAATTCTTTTGTAATTATTTGTGTATGTATTTGGGATGTGGAGATAATAAGGTGATTTCATCACAATCTTGTGATTTTTATATATTGTTATTTCTGTGATATATGTTTATAGGAAGATTTAGGAAAGAATAGATTTGTTTTAAACATAAGATTATTTCAAATTTCCTTTTGAAATCAAATGAAATCAAATGAATGTGTTGGAGAAGTACTAGCAAAGGATTTGAAAATATGTCGTAGGGTTTATCGACACCTCTCGACTATCTTTCAACGTCTGACTCCCAGGTCATCGACACTCGTCTGGAATCAACCCTCGATTCATTTTAACACAAAAGTGCGATTTTTTTCCAGATTTCACCAAAAGATGCATGAATGCACAAATGCAAATTCCTATTTCTACCATCTCGAGTCCTATAACTGCGGGGTATTACATCCAGGCCATGCCTGGAGGTGTTGTGGATTTGGCACCACGGGCCGCCAGCATTGCCGGCAACGGTGACGACAGTCTTGAGCTTCTTAGGCCATGTACAACACGCAGACGCCTGAGCGGACGCTTAAGAAAATAAAAATAAACCTTAATTGTGAAGCGCCAGCGTTAGCGCCTTGCCCTACATCGCTAATAACCAAATACAGGCGCTTATAGGATAAGTTTCCATTCGTATCGCAGAAGAAAAAAATACCTAGTGACCGGCGCTAGATTTTGCGTCGACGCAAGCTATAATCCTGGCTTCGCCTGGAATTGGAGAAAACTGACAGGACTTTCTTCCCTAGCGCCTCTATAAGAGGCTGCGTTGTACATGCCGTTAGGCTCTTGTTCCACACATCCACTTATTCGCCGTCTCTTTCATCGACAACGGTAGGCATGGCGCTCAAGAGGAAGACGGGCGGTTTCCGCGCCGGTGCTCTTCTTCACGGGGAAAGTGGTTGCGGCCCACGCTTCACGAACTCGTGGGACTCCGGGATCCACGGGGTGACAATTTGGAATACCAAATTTATATTAATAGACCCACCAAAGGATATATGTTCGTAGTATGTTTATATGGTTTTGTAAATGTTAATATTTTTTCTATAAAATCGGTCAAAGTTATTCTACTCTGACTTTTAAACAAACGCATTATTTTGATAAACGGAGGTAGTAATATATTTATGTTGATAATTACGTACTAGAAGTTGGACCATTTCTTAGATGAATAATAAATCTTGAAATTTATAACACCAAGGGAAAAATATGCACTTAAATTGACATGTTGTTTGTGTGTAGATTCCCAAACAATCACAATACAGAAAGTCAAACCAGCACCTTTTCAAGACATGCATTCCAATTCTCAACCACTGCAGCAAGAAATCGGCATGACAACATTGAAGACGTGCTTTGAAATACCAATATCCGGGGCGATATAACAAGATTGAGAATAAAAGCAAAAAAGAAAGAAGAAAGTCATCATTCGCAAAAAAGAAAAAAGAAAACCAGTCAAACCAAACTACTCGAGCTTCCAGGTAGGCAGCGTCGCCTTCTCCTTCCTTCGTAGAAACCGTGTCCCCCTCTCCCCACTCCCCGATCGACAGCAATCGCGGCGGTCAAAAGCTTCTCCAGCGACGACCGTCCAACCCCCGCCCGTGTCCTCTTCCCCTCCCGTAATCTCCGAGAAGGAGCACCGGAGCAGCCTCCGGTTGTTGTCGCCGAGCTGAATCGCCACGGATCTCGAGGCGGCGGCGGCGGCGGCGGCGGCGGCGGAGAAGTGGAGGCGCCCATGAGCCTCGCCGGGTCCGCCCTCGAGGCGGCCCTGCAGGCGGTGGGGCGCGGCCTCGACGCCGCCGGCGACCACCGCTTGCTCTACTGCAAGGGCTCCGGGAGGCTCGTGGCGCTCGACGAGGCCCGCGCACGGGACTTGCCCATCGGCGGCGGGATGCTCGCCGGCGTTCCCCCGGATGTCGAGGTGGAGGCCTACCGCGGCAACCCCGAGCGCAGCCGCCCCGTCTCGCCTGGCGCCGCGCCCGACGAGCCCTTCGTCTGCAGCTTCCAGAAGGTGAGGCCAAGTCCCGATTGGCGCTTTTGAGTAATGGAACCGGGGTGAAGCCACCCTGTGAATCTAAAAATTGGCGCTTTTGATCGGATCGTGCTCACATATACGGCATGCCTTGCCCGTTCCATGTGCCGCGATGCAAATCTTAATTCATACTCCTATTATAAGCTTCGTGGCTGTTCGCTTCGCCATATCTGACATCGCCATTTCTTGCTCAGATGGCCGAACATTTCAACAGGAAGGCGGGCTTGCTGGAAACAGTACCGCTTGGTTCCTTCAACTCGCTCTTCAGCTTTACTGGTTCGTGGAAGAACGACGCTGCCGCAACCAAGTCCCTTGCGGTTGATGGCTGTTCTGTGCCGCTATATAGCGTTAAAATAACTAGTGATGAACTGATTCTGCAAGAGAGTGTAAAGCGCGCGATTCCATATAGTTGGGATCCATCAGCATTGGCTAGGTCAGTAGGTAATCTTCTCCATTGACCCTGCTATCAGGGTCAGTTCTAATTATTATGGCCATCCTTTATAATTCCTTGCATTTTACCTGGACTTACCATACAATAAGTTGATCTTGTTTCACGCCTGCCCAGCTTTGTTGAGAACTACGGTACACATATTATAACTTCGGTAATGGTTGGAGGTAAGGATGAAGTATACATAAAGCAGCATTCCTCGTCCCAATTGTCTGAATCGGAGTTCAGAAATTATGTGAGGGAAATCGGGAATGAGAGATTCTCGGATGAGGAAAGCAAGTCAAATGCATCCCCCATCAATTATAGTGAGAAGGTTAGTCAATTCCTTGTCTTTCCATCTTATATTAATAAGAGTAATCTTTTTTATTTGCAATTGTTGATAAGAATTGGAACTTGCCAAGACTTCCTTTATTGGTGCACCTTGAGTGCTGTGTGAGCTTAAAAGGATGACATTCGCGCAGCAGATTTTTATTTGACACATTATAGGCAGCATAGCTACATTTACTTTCAAGTAAAACGGAAATGGCACAAGGTCTGTTTTCTTTAACTAAATCGAATCAAGCAAGTGAATATGAATTGCCACTTTCACAACCTACTCCTTTTATTAGTTAGATACTATAGCACTTCTCTTCATGGGGAGATATTTATGTCTTTTAAAACCACCTTAAGTATCACACGTAGGAAGTTAGCTACTTTGAAACTTCAGACATGCTCAATATAAGAACAAAATATATTATAGTATACACCATACGTATGTGTTATGTGCACGGCACCTCTTTAGCTGCCAAAAGTTCCTAACTCCAGTCACTTATACAGGATATGACAGTAATCTTCAGAAGGAGAGGAGGTTGTGATCTTGTTCAGAGTTCTATTGAGTGGAGAAAAACTGTTTCCTCAGCACCAGATGTCATAGGAATGACATTTCTCCCTATAGTTTCTCTTGTTGATGATGTACCTGGGAAAAAGCACATTGCTCGTGCAATTGATCTGTACTTGACATGTAAGACATGCATCTGGTTCCCTTTCGAGGACTGTACCATTAACATCCATTTGCCACCGTCATTGTGTACTTCTAAATTTTAATACCTGAGCTGTTGCTACTGTCATCAATATTATAGTAGCAGTGTCTCTGTGCAGTTGTTCTTCTGTTTAGACTGAAATGTTGTTGTACGGGTAATGTTTGTGTGTTTAGGACCTGCATATCTGCCCTAAAGTTATTATGTCTAGCATGATTAAATCAGTAATTCAGTATAGTAAGGCTATCCAAATAGCAATGTAGAAAACATTTTCCTATGTTGGATAATTAGGCTTGATTTTTCTACTTGTGATTTAAAATTATAATATTTCATGGTATCTTTCTGATGATCTTTATTAATTTTTGTTCTCCAGACAAACCTCCAGTTGAAGAGTTACAATACTTCTTAGATTTCCAAGTTCAACTAGTTTGGGCTCCAGTACCACCGGGTATTGCTGGTCAAAACAGAAAAGAGCCTGTGTGCCCGTCGCTTCAGTTCAGCTTGATGGGCCCAAAGCTCTTTGTTAGCACAGAACAGGTAAAGGGTGCCCTTAGATTTGAATACATGAGCACATTAGTTTCTTTTTGCTTCGCTGATTTTACCATTGATAGGGTAACTTAAGGCCTCGATCCTATTTGTGATTCATCAAGTATGTTCCTTGAAAATAGAAACATTTTTTTTTTGCTGATACCCTTAACAATAGTTTGCTTGAGATGTGACTTCAGTGTTTGGTGCATAGAGAATACCAATAATTTCAGTGTTTTAATTGTGTTATGATTTGCCCTGAAATATCTTAAATTCAATTCTTCATGCCTTATGGCCACAAGATGGCACAACGAAATTAGAGGACAACTACTTAAGTTGGGGTTTCCATTCACTGACATCCTGAAATATATTTTCTAAGATGAAAGTTTTGCTGAGCAATCTAATTGAAGCTAACTTCCAATGGAATACATGCAGATATCTGTTGGGCGTAGACCGGTCACTGGCCTCAGGCTGTGCTTGGAAGGAGCAAAACAGAACCGTTTGACTATTCATTTGCAGCACCTTGGCTCCTTACCAAAAATATTTCGACCTCATTGGGATGCACATATCACGATTGGGCCACCAAAATGGCAAGGGCCTGAAGAGCAGGATAGCCGATGGTTCGAACCAATGAAGTGGAAGAATTTTGCTCATGTCAGCACTGCGCCCATAGAGTACACCGAAACAAATATCACGGACCTGTCTGGCGTTTATATTGTCACGGGGGCACAGTTGGGAGTGTGGGATTTCGGTGCAAAGAGTGTACTACACCTTAAACTGTTGTTCTCCAAAGTTCCTGGGTGCACAATTAGGAGATCAGTGTGGGACCACAGTCCAAGTTCTTCGATGCAAAGGACAGATGAATCTTCATCGTCCTCAAGTGATAGTAATGCTAAACTTGTGAAGATTGTTGACATGACAGAGACGCTGAAGGGCCCGCAAGATGCTCCTGGCCACTGGCTGGTCACAGGAGCAAAATTGGGTGTGGAAAAGGGCAGGATTGTTGTGCGTGCAAAGTACTCCTTATTAAATTATTGACCAAAATGTTGAGCATTCATTCATTCACTCTGCTATGAAGCACCCTGTTTAAAGATAGCATTTGTTCTTTTGTTCATGTATGGCACTGTCTGTAACATGTTGTGGATTCATGTTTCTTGTGCTGATGCTCTGAGCAAAGTAGCATCAAGATGTTTTTGCCCACTTCAAAAATATTTCATCTGGCCCCGTATTTCTCTTTGTGGCGGTGGAATTTAATGTATATTATGGATTTTGCGTTAGTGATTTGTGCTTTTCCCTTTAAAGTTTAGTCCAGCAAAATGTAACTGAGCTATGCACTCATGGTGTCAGGTGTCAGCAGTTCATCGATGTTCACCGAAACAGATGACTTGCGCAGTTTGGGTGAAAATTTAAGGCAAATTACTCTGACGTTCGCAGAGCATCACTGAAGTGTGAGCACATATTGTATTTTCGACAAGTCTGAGTGTTTCTAGACCGACATGTATATTGATACAGTGAGCACATATTTTGTTTTGAAAAAGAAGATAGGGAACAAAATTGAAACAGATAATGGTACAGTGAGTCATTGAAAATGAGCAACAAGTGTAAAATGAGCAGATGAATGCACGCTGCCGCTGCTTTTTTTTTTTTTTTTTGAACAAAGATGGGTCCAGAAGGACCCAGAGAGCTGCATTAATAAAGAGCGGTGCTGATACAGATTAAACAAGGACACTGAAAGAAACAGAAATTACAGCCATGCCCTTGCACTTTTTGAAAAGGACCCTGGACTAAATATTGGGAATGCAATCGAGTCCCTAGCCACCGCTGGTAGTCGCTGACGACGAGCTTCACGGAGCAGCCAGCAGAATCGCCACCAGGGACATGGCCACTTGGGGCAAGACCGCTGAAGAACGCCACTCCGAAGCCCAAACTGCCTCCCTTTTGGCTTCTCAGCCTGTAGGTTGAAAGAGGTCGACGCCATGGCGCCGCACCATCATGAGGCCACCCTTTGGCCAGAAGAGTCAACAGCGGGACAGCCTTGCGCTGTCGAACGGCTGCTGAGGAAGAACACCAGCTCGCAGCTCGAAGATCACCGTGGATTTGCGCGTCGGAAGCAAGGGAGGAGCCCTCAGTCCATCTGCCACCTCGGCAGAGCAGAGGAAGGCCAGACCGCCCCATCTTCGTAGCACAAAATCCACCTCCACGCTTATTGAAGAGGGCCGCCTCAAATCTGCCACCGCCGCCAGTCCTCCACCTCGAAGGCTTGACGGAGAGCTTCTCGAAGGCATGCTCGACGCCGCGCCGCGCCCGAGCACAAAGCCCCCACGGGAAAGAGGAGACGGCATAGCGCCATTCACCACGTGGGTACACAACAGCAACAACAACCTAAACCTAATACTACTTCTATACACGGCGGGCCGGCACCCTAGAGCATCTCTACACCAACCAGCGCGAGCGCCGGCGGCGAGAGTGGCCGGATCTGGCGGAGAACGGCTGACTCTCAAGGAGGGGACAAGGAGGGGAGGAGCTAGGGGAGAGACGCACGCCAGCTAATTGCACTGATCTTTTGGCAGCTCGTCTTGTGGACATCAGGAGGACATGCCTCCAAATGGAACAAATGAAAGCCATTGATATTGGCTACCTTTCCTCTTTACCCTTCCATTTGCAAATTCACAACGTCAACAGCAACATATATTAGCTTATGCAGAGTCTAAGAATTAAGAATTTGCAGTGTTCAAGCTGGGGGAATTATTAGGTGAATCTGATTCCTGATTCCCTCCGAGTTCTGACTTGTTGTTTCCGCAGGGACATTGTGTTAACGTCACTATGGAGTATGGGATAGTTAAGTGCTGGTGCCGGCATCTAGTGGCAACTACTCCCTCCGTGCATAAATATAAGAAGTTTTAGCTATTCAACATGTTGTATGAGTGCACATACACACTAAAATATGTCTACATACATCTAGATATAAGTGAATGTGGACAAATGTTAAAACATTTTATATTAAAAAACGGAGGGAGTAGGTATCAAGGCTCAAGTATCATGTCAGCTGCTGTACGTGAACTGTGAACAACCTGTGCTTTGGTTTCATCAGCCTCGGCGACGTATGGCAGTACGCATGGCGTCATTTCGAGTTTGTGAAAGCAGCGTTTATACTGAAGCTTGA
Source organism: Poa pratensis (assembly GCA_947311845.1). Lineage (NCBI taxonomy): Eukaryota > Viridiplantae > Streptophyta > Magnoliopsida > Poales > Poaceae > Poa > Poa pratensis. The sequence goes on along the minus strand of CAMZMU010000057.1, from coordinate 25,850,579 downwards.
TCTCCGATGTGATCACGCAGAAAGCAACTAACAGTATGTATTTTTTGTTAGAAACAAGAAGACAGCGACAAAACATCCTATGCCATGAAAGAGACAGCTATGGATGCTTCCCTGAAGCGCCTAGCGTATGAATTACAGAACGACTGGAGCAAGCTACAAGCCATGCGAGGGTGAACAAAATAATCTGACTGATTCATGTAAAAACCTGAGTTGGCTACCCTCCGATCCGTTACCTGACAACTGTAAGTTGTACATGACGGCCAGGTTGTATTAATGAGTTAGAAGATCTCCACATCTAGAGGACGTCGCTATTAATAATAGATGCAACAAGAAAGGGCTAAATGGAGAGGTCCATAAAAACAATCCTTGGAACAAGACTCGTTCATGAAATCAGATGCTTTATATTGCCTGCGCCTTCTGTCTGATCACCTAAGATAGCTCTGAGCCAAAATGGTTAGCTCACTTTCTTGCTTGCTGACAATTTCCAACTTCTCATTTTCTCTATGTGTTAATGTTCTCACTGCCGTGTGATTTTCTTGAAATCTTGATAGGAAAACGAGGAGATGAGCAAAGTAACTGAAGCCACCGGCAAAGTAGACTCCATGGTATCTTTCTTTGTTCACATTATGCTCTCTCTCTCTTTCTCCTTTATACTTTTGAAATAGCTAATTCTTGTCATACCATATCATAAAACATGCAAAAAAAATTACAATTCGATATAAACTGCAAGGGTAAATTTACTTTTACTGTCTAAATATATGTTAGGCAATAAGAGGAAATAAGGTATAAGTTACTATGTACAGTAGTTTATACATGAACGGCGTCGACGGCTTATTGCTTCTTTCATGGACTGGAATACTGAATTATGTAGATCCTAATACGATTCCTATACAGCTACTAAGTTGAGTGAAATGGAAATGCATCCAATCTGATATCTCCACTCATGGGTACTGAATTAATAGATTAAAACGAACAAACAAAATAAGGTAACTAACTGTACTGTTGCACATAAGTAAGAGTAGTATATACTCGTACATGAATAATCTACCACTTCTTTCAGAAATTACATGTTCATTTCCCATACCAACATCTCTCACTTTCTGTGCAATTAATTTAAAACTCAACAGGAATTCAAGGAAACCGGCAAAACAGTTGAAGCGAACAGCAAGGTAAATTACATGGTTCATCTAGTGCCTAGTACTTCTTGTCCATGGCATGAAATTGACTTTGTTATTCACATAAAGTCATATGGTTGTCCTTAGGTGGATACACTTGAGGCCGTTGAAGGGAAAACATATGAAGTTATCGAAGGGAAGGTCGATTGGAGGGGAAGGCCTGCCGTGCGAGGGCGCCATGGCGGTGTTGGCAATTCATTCTTCATTCTTTGTAAGTTTTAATCTTCACATGATCAGTCTTTGTAGTGCTCAAGCTGGATTGGCACTCGGGATTATACTACTTTAGCATAATGCTTCTTAAACTTATTTTTTATCCATATGCTCATTACCGCGCCAAGATAGTTTTCCGCACATTAGTATACGGTAACATGCGACATGAAAGGTTAACAGACATGTATAGAATTGGCTTAACCAACCGGAGAACCATTTATTGTCTATAAACATGCAATTAGCAACTGAAATTTATTATTTAAATAACTACAATGGGACAAGGGAAATTCAAATATTTTGATGAACAATGTCAACTAAATGAGCATACAAAATTGCAGGCACTAAATGAGAAGTTTTAAATAAAAATAAAGGAAATGTGTGGATTATCTTCTCAGTTAAGTTAGCAGCTCAAATATATCAGTATGTGTCACTGACACCAGAGATAGATTAAGATTTTCTTTTCCTAGTCATGGAACATTAATTAGCTACTGACATCCATTACACTAGCTAAGCAGAAAATTATGAAGCATCATGTCTTAACGATCTCAAGAAGTGAAGCCTGTTGCTCTGAACTGTCTAGCTTCGGTTTGTTGTTTCAGCGAACTTTGGACTTGAGAACCTTGCGTCTCTGTCTCTGGCCGTGAACCTTATCATGTACTTCATGTTGATCATGCACATCAACCTGGCCGATGCCTCCAACCTGCTGACCAACTACATGGGCACGAGCTACATGATCGCAGTGCTCATCACCGCCTTCGCCGACACCTTTGTCGGACGGTACCAGACTGTGATCATATCATCGATGGTCGAGATCATCGTAAGGATCCTTCTCTTGATTTTTGGTTGTTAGTTCTCTCCGATCTTTCTCGTGCTTTGCTTTTCTTCACACACACGTTCGATACGCCGCCCAGGGGCTCCTGCTGCTGACGCTCCAAGCTCACTACCAAAAGCTGCTACCGCCCCAGTGCAAATGGCCGGTGCCGCCGTGCGAGAAGGTGAGCGGCAACAACGAGGTTCTCCTCAACGCGGCGCTGTACCTGATCGCGATCGGCTCGGCGGGGATCAAGGCGGCGCTGCCGGCGCACTGCGCCGACCAGTTCGACGAGAAGCACCCCAAGGAGAAGCGCCAGATGTCCAGCTTCTTCAACTGGCTGCTGCTCGCCTTGTGCCTCGGCGGAACCTTCAGCGTCACCGTTTTCGTGTGGATCCAGAACACCAAGGGCTGGGACAAAGGCTTCGGCGGCGCGACGGGCGTCATGGGCCTCGCGCTCATCGCCTTCGTCATCGGCCTGCCGCGGTACCGAATCTACAACGCGCAGGGCAGCAGCGTGCTGCTTGAAATCTTGCGGGTACGTCCGGAACTTCCGGTCTCTAGCTAGCTTTTTAATTGCGTGAGGACCCTACAGCCAATATATACGTGTAGTGCACTACTAGTGCTGATTGCTGAATATCTGTATGTCTTTTCAGGTGTACGTTGCTGCAATCAGGAACCGGAATCTGCAGCTCCCTGAGAACCCTGAGGAGCTATACGAGATCAGCAGAAGCAAAGCTTCCCCCGAGACGGACTTTGTGTCGCATAGAGACAAGCCATTCAGGTGATTTTCATTCAGTCACTACGGAGAAGCTAGCTAAGAAAAACGTCTGACAATGGTGAATGGTGATGCATGCGTTGGCATTTTTTTGAACTGCAATACTGCATGCGCAGGTTCCTGGACAGGGCGGCCATAGTTCAGGCACCGGCAGGCGAGGCACCGAACCCGTGGCAGCAATGCCGAGTGACGCATGTGGAGTACGCGAGGACGGTGCTGGCCATGGTGCCCATCTTCTGCAGCGCCATCATCATGGGCACCTGCCTCGCCCAGTTCCAGACCTTCTCCATCCAGCAGGGCTCCACCATGGACACGAGGCTCGGCCCGCACCTGACGATGCCGCCGGCGTCCCTGCCCGTCATCCCGCTCGGCATGCTCGTCTTCTTCGTGCCCATGTACGAGCGCCTCTTCGTGCCCTTCGCGCGCCGCATCACGGGCCACCCGAACGGCATCCCGTACCTGCAGCGCGTCGGCGTCGGCCTCGTGCTCTGCATCCTCTCCATGTCCATCGCCGCCGTCGTGGAGATGTACCGCAAGAGGGTGGCCAGAGAGCACAACATGCTGGACGCGATCCCTACGATAGAGATGCTTCCATGTCCTGCTTCTGGCTGGCCCCGCAGTACGCCGTGTTCGGCGTCGCCGACATGTTCACCTTCATCGGCCTGCTGGAGTTCTTCTACTCGCAGGCGCCGCCCGCGCTCAAGTCCATGTCGTCCGCGTTCCTCTGGGCCGCCCTCTCGCTCGGCTACTTCTTCAGCACCATCATCGTCAAGGCCGTCAACGCGGCCACCAAGAAGTACACGGCCAGCGGCGGATGGCTGAACGGCAACAACATCAACCGGAACCACCTCGACCTCTTCTTCTGGCTGCTCGCCGTGCTCAGCTTCCTCAACTTCCTCAACTACCTCTACTGGTCCAGCTGGTACAAGTACATCAAGGCCGAAGACCAGACCAAGGATGTGGCCGCACCAGCGGAGCAGCCGGAGCAAGTGTGAAGACCAAGCTCCTGTCTTCTTGCTACTATACCTTCTCAGAGTTCAGTAAAGAACGATGCAAAGGTTTTTGTTATGATTTGTGCCCTGGTTGTGAAGTAGAGACTTTTGGCTTCCGAGCTCCAGTGCTCCCTCCAATTTAAAAAATTCCAAAATCATATTTATATGTTTTAAAAAAATCTGAAAAAAAAAGTCCGGGTGTAGCCAATAGTATATTTCACGGACGTGAAAAATATCAACTTCAAATACTTTGTATTTTGATCTGTCATTTTTGTGTAGATCAAAATATGAAGTATTTCAAATTGAAATTTTGCACGTTTATGAGATACATATTGGCTACACCCGTGATTTTTTTCAAAAAAATTTGAAACTCACAAATATGATTTTCAATTTTAAAGTGGAGAGAGCACCGGAACTCGGATCAAATAACACTTTCCGTTGTGCCCTTCATGTTCACGAGGGTTATTATACTGTTGTCATGTACAGCAGACCCTGAATTTTGTGCAAGATTACAGTTTTCCTGAATTTTTACTTCATCACCATTGCGGTCAGAGCCAGGAGATGCATGCCGTTCGCCACGTGCGCGTCAACACTTGTCGCGGCAGCTGCGCCGCACATCTGCCACGGAGATGCATGCCGTTCGCACGTCCAGCCTCGTCACCTCGTACGTGTCATGCAGCAGCCCATCCCAGTCCCAAGGGCGCCACGCCTTAAAAGACCACCCGAAGCGCACGCTGCAAAGGCAGTACAGCAACGAGACCACTCTCCCCGATCGATCGATGGCGTCTAGCGACAAGAAGTCTGTGCCGACGCCGGCCTCAACGGGAGGCGACGGCGGCCCGCCGGGCAACAGACGACTATGTCGTCGACGATGCTCGACAAGGGCGCGGCGGCGCTACAGTCGCTTCGCCCCGTGAAGCAGATCAAGCAGCACGTGTGCACGTTCGCGCTGTACGCGCACGACCCGCACCGGCAGGTGGAAACCCACCACTTCGTCGCCCGCCTCAACCAGGACGTCCTCCAGTGCCCCGTCTACGACTCCGACGACAAGCACGCCCGCCTCATCGGTACGTCCTCTCCTTGCGTGCTCTGCTCCTCTGTTGCATTCGCCCTGTTTCTGTGAGCTCACCACTGCTGCACCGCAGGCGTGGAGTACATCGTGTCGAGGAAGATCTTCGAGGCGCTGCCGGCGGAGGAGCAGAGGCTGTGGCACTCACACGCGCACGAGATCAAGGCGGGGCTGTGGGCGAGCCCGCGGGTGCCGGAGATGCTGGAGAAGACGGAGCTGGATCACATGGCCGGCACCTTCGGCAAGTTCTGGTGCACCTGGCAGGTGGACCGGGGTGACCGCCTCCCGCTCGGCGCGCCCGCGCTCATGGTGTCGCCGCAGCCCGAGCACATCGCCATCGTGCGCCCGGACATCGTGCGGACGCGCGACAAGAAGTACGGCATCTCCACGGAGGAGCTCAAGGCGGCGAGGGCCGACGTGGAGGTGCCGGCAGATCCGCGTCCGGGCCAGGCAGACTACTGGGTCCGCCACCACAAGGGATTCGCCGTGGACGTCGTGCCGCACGAGATGAAGCGCCACGCGCCGTTCCCGTGAGCTGCCTTCCTCAGGGTCCTCTACAGGACTACAGCTGGGTTCAGTGCTTTCGTGTTGTGTTGGAGTTTTCTTTTTAGATGTGTTGTGTAGGAGTTGTGCATCTTGTTTCGTAATTCCGGTATGGAGTTGTGAAGTAGGATATGAACGAATAATGAGACCTCGAGACGAACCTTGTGCAAAATCGAACACCACTGTACTCCCTCCATTTCTAAGAAAGCGTATAAATAAATCTTGGTCAATGTCAGTTAATGTGATCGACTAAATTAATATCCTTAAATACAAAATGAATGTATTTTCATATTATATATATAGTTTTATACTTTCAATATTTTTTTACAAAGTCAAAACTAATATTGAACTCATTTTTAAAAAAATAGGAGGCATAAATAAAGACTTAAAAGACAACTAGCTCAATGCATTGTGTTTTAGTGGTTGTATCTAAATTTAATTATTTGATGCCATGCATAATGTGATTGGTTTAGTAAAAAAATATGTGTGGCGAGTTGGTTTAGTTTATTATAACCCTATACATTCATTAAATATTATGTAACTGGTTGTCATGAAAATAGTGTATTGTGATATGTTGGAACAAACTACATATTCCCTTAACAAAAGATTCAAACTAACGCGATCTAAATCGCGAGATGTTGAAACACGGTTCTCTACAGCTGAGGGTGGCTCTAACTCAAATTTGGCTCACCACTTCCGCCACATATCTCTTTTTCGATATATATTTCGATTTTCTTTAGAAATGTCATGTCAATGAAGATTAAATCTTTCTAGAGGTTCATCGGCGGTGGCGCTACAAGGAGAGGAGGTAGCACAGAGTAGACATCGACGATCTCCGTGGGGAGCACAACAGGAACATAGGCGGAAGGTGGAGGTCACGTGTTAAATAAATATAATTATACTAAACTAGTATTTTTTATAACTTTATATCATACTGCAGTACTAACGCGTATATTCGTATAACTTTATATCATACTGCGTTACTAAGGAGTACTTAGTTAGGGTTGTTAACTATGCAACAATTGTACTAACATAATTATGTTCTCCCCTTCTCCGTTATATAGTTCAAAGGCATATCATTGAAAAATTCCCCAGGTTATGCTAAGACTTAAATTTACCATGTAATAAAGTTAGAATACATTTTGTGCTTTATGTGACATTGGCTCTTAACAAGATATTGAAACAGAAACACCTAAACTTTGTCTATGTGCATTATTTTTTGAAAACGGGATGAATCTATGATAGTTTTTATGTATATTTTGTGAATGTGATTATCTAGTTAAATATTCCCATAATATATTGGTAGAGATTTTAAAGCATATGACATAACAAATATCTTAAATACGATCTGTAGTGTATGATAGGGTAAGCAAATTCAGAGAAATTAACTTCCAGAGTAGACATCTTAAATTGCCATGATTATTTTTTCCTTGGGAAAATGTGTCTTATAAGTTATAGTGGGTTTAATGATAAGTTGAAAACATGTCGATACACGATACTCGATACTTGTTATTGTAACATCAATTATAGTAATCACCGACTGATCTAAAATTATTATGGGTTCTATTTCTTTGCATACATAAAATTTGATTGTTTGATATGATCGCCGCAATGCGCTCTGTATCATATGGTGTATACAAGTCCTCCTTTCAGTTTGTCAAATAAAAAGTTATGCACAGAATTAGACGTGGATATAATTAACATGGCTTTGAGTAGAACATGTAGGTTAGCAAAACTAAACATGTCATCGCTGGTCTGATTATATTGTTCCAATCACAAGAACATGAAAGTACATCTTTTCACAAACAAAAAAATGAAGTAAAACCTACTTACCACTTACCAGTGACCAGCCTCGCACCCCGCTTCCTCCCGTGTGGCGCGGCTACGCCCATCCGAGTGCAATTGTTGCGAGGATGCCTGATGATTAGATACCAAACAGAGTCCCACTTGTAAGGCTCCACCTCTCTCCTTCACTTTCCCCGTTCTCCACTGACGCAATCTGCCCATTCCTTTGTTCGAAGGCATCACCTGGCCATGGTGACCTCCTAGATTCACAACAACTTGGCTTGTGTTTCTCCGCTCGCCGAGAAAGGGAATGAGGTTCTCGTTATAAGTGATGTACGCAGGTGTTCCGGTGGCAGCGGAGAGATCAAGCTCGACGGAGGTGGCGGTTCCGCCTTGGGAAACATCACGCACTCGGCGGCGTTGTGGTTTCGCCCAGGAGAGATCGCGCGCTCGGCGATGGCGGTTCCGCCTCAGGAGAGATCTCGCGCTAGACGGCATTGGTGGTCCCCCCCCCCCCCCCCCCCCCCCGACGAGAGCTCACATGCTCGACATCGTTGGTGGTTCCGTCTTAGTAGAGCCCGTGCGGTCGTCGTTAGCGTTGTCTTCCTCATTTAGTGTTGACCTGAAGGAGGACCCTAACTACAACGACGGAGGTGCTGCTGCTACATGATGGTTCAAGTATGGCTTCCATCCTAGTTTCGCAGGCTGGCAGCTTTGGGTTCGTGTTGAGAATGCCTTGATCGTAAGCCCTTGCGCTAGTGCGATTCCTGGAGGAGGGCCGAGCACTACAGTGGTCAATCTTTGTCGTATATGCTTGTGCTTGCATGTGAATGTAATTGCCTTTGCCCTATAAAATGCATGTGCTCCCCTTTCATGCTTTCTATGAGTTGACGAGAGAGATATTGCACGTTGTCTCCTTCCTGTCTTCACCGCCATCTTCATCGCCATCTCCACTCTATCTAGAGTGGTCCACTCTCTTATTAATCTCCGTAATCCCCTATATAAACATGGTGTTTGATGTTATAAATTATTTACAAATGATCTATATTATGTTTGTGAAGTTTTTTTTTGTCCTATGGTTAATTGTTGTATCTTTTGTTCATTTGAGTTGTATGTTAATATGGTATAGTCGTATGGTGCCCATCATATGTTTATGTGGGCAATGAATGACATCATAGGGGTTTTCATATGTGAAGAAAGCCGTCTGGTAGGGCTGCCTGAGCGACAGAAATATACACCCCATTTCGGTTTTTGAGATGTATGGGATGAGGGGACCAATATTATCTTGAGGCTATGATTGGGTTTTTTCCTTAATGATTATTTCTGTTGGAGATATGCCCTAGAGGCAATTAATAAAGTGATTTTATTTGTCATATCTCAATTGTTCATAATATGTTTTAAATACCATGCTATAACTGTATTACGCGGAAACATTAATACACGTGTGGTATGAAAACAACCAGGTCCCTAGTAGCCTCTATTTAACTAGTTCGTTGGGCAACAGATGATCAAGGTTTCCTGATCATGGATAATTACGTCGGTTGACAACGGAGTCATGTCATTAGGTGAATGATGTGATGGACATACCCAAAATATAGAAACGTAGTGTTCATACCTTCGACTGTGAGATCATATCAAATCTCTGCTTCTGGAAGATGCGGCTGATTGCATCAAACGGCATGTCTTATATAGCGTGACAATAAAGGTGACACTTTCGGGTATCGGAAGGAAGCAGTAGAAGCGAGTGATCAAGAGCGGAAATTGCCAGTCCACATAGCAGGATAGATACTCTGGGCCCACTCGGTGAGATTACATCAATGAGCTTGCAAGCATGTGACTAGGTCACGGGGATGTAATATCACAGACGAGTAAAGATAGATTTGTCGGTGATGAGGTCATGCTCGGTAATGATACCAGAGAACGACGCTCGGACAATCTAAGTATCGCTAGGCAAGAGGATGAGACTGGACGTCTAAAGGTTCAAACGATAAAAGTCATTCGTGGACGCACAGGGGCTATCATGGGTATCCAGATCCCGCTGTTAGTCATTGATCGGAGAACGTGTCTCGATCATGTCTGGAGTGATCCCGAACCGTAGGGTAACACACTTAAGGGTAGGTGACGATTTGATTGGATATAAGAGAGATAGAAACCGGGAACTCCGGAAGTGTTCCGGAACTTGTCCGATGTTGATCGGAGGCAACGAAATATGTTTTCGGGGTCCGAATGAATTAAATAATATGTATTTAATATTAATAAGTGTTATTAGTGATTAAATATATTTTTTATTTAATTAAATTCGAATTTAAAAGGCATTAAAACCTAAATGGGCCTTAGAGGCCCATTAGGGGAAAATTCCCTAAAAGAAAAGGAAAAGAAAAAGGGAGGAGGGCCAGCCCCTGGTGGGCCGAATGGGGCCCACCAGGGCCGGCTGCCCTCCTTGGCCGGCCAACCATGTGGGGTTTAGTCCCACATGGCTTAGCCAAGGGAGAAGGTCTCCCCCTCTCCTTTAAATAGGGACCCCCCATGCCTTGGAGAATCCCTTCTTCCTTCTTCTCTCCTACCTTGAGCGTGGTTCCGTTTCTGGAGCTGCGTACGAGGAGGGAAGTCTCTCTACCTTACGCACACCGCCGTGCTTCGAGATCCAATCTTCTACTTCCGCTGCTCTGCTGGATCTGGAGCTCGGAGGTCGTCATCTACACCGCATGTGTGTGGAACTGCGAGGCGCTACTACGTGGCGCTGGGAGTACGACTACTTCCTCTACACGACCTTGAGGTCGGCTTCGTCGGCTTCATCGGCAACGTTTGTGCGGGAACGTAATCCCGCTTTCGGTCTACAAGGGTATGTACTCCGTCCTCCTTCGTATAGTATATCTGCATAGTTAGATCTTGGCTAGTTTATGGTTATCGTCGGTAGGAAATTTTTTGTTTTCTGTCTACGATTCCCAACAGTGGTATCAGAGCCGATCTATGCGTAGATATTTCTATACGGTTAGAACACATGTTGAATGTGGGCATCGATTCTACATTTGTTACCCTCTCGCGTGTACTTGTTTATATCGCGGCATTGTGGGATGAAGCGGCCCGGACCGACTTTACGCGTACTCTTACGCGAGACTGGTTCCACACTTGACATACGGCTTGTACCGTATATGTGGCTGGCGGGTGTCTGTATCTCCTACAATAGTTGATATTGCATTTACAATGGAGGGCCCCGAAAGGGGTGTAATAGAGACAATTGTCTTATCGCTGTTGTGGTTGTATTCGTAGGTAAGAAACGGTTCTTGTGCGAAAGCCCTAGCAGCCACGTAAAATATGCAAAAGATAAAGTAGAAAGCGTCTAACTTTATTTTGCAGGGGCAATGTGATATGGTCAAGGTAGGTTTATTAAATTGTTTATAAAACTGTTGGCGCGAAGGAGACCATCGGCGCGGAGGAGACCATATCATGTCGCATTACATTTCATTCTAGATGTTATGTAGATTGTGTGCATCTTATATTGTGTATATATATATGTTATATATATTAGTTACACGGCGGTAGAAATATAAGATGATCCCTCCTAAAACCATGTAGTGTTCTCCTATAGCGTGCACCACCGAAAGTTCTCCGTTACGAGGCAGGCCGTGACGATCGGGTGTCAGACGTATCTGCGTTCGCATAAGGTGGGTGTAAGCCACGTTGCACAAGCAATACGCTATAGGTTATAATGGCGAGCCTAGCATGTACAGACATGGCCTCGGAACACAGTGACCGAAAGGTTAAGCATGAGTCACATAGTTGTTGTGATTGACATAAACGATGTCTACCTTTGAAGCTATGCTATCGGCCGTGACGATCGGGGATAGTGTATCGAATGAGGATCGTGTAATCACTAAGACGATGCGAGGGATACTCGTCTTGAGTGGGAGTTCTAGTAGTTTTACTTTGAAAACTTAGTTTTATTTTGAAAACTAGAACCCATATTTTATTATGAACAAAAGTCTTTATGCTTTGCAAAACCTTTGTAGATGATAACCTCTTCTATAGCCCTGTTAGACTTAGGCGCATTCCTGCGTTTTGAGAAACTTAAAAGAGATGGGTCCAAACTTCATAGTTTTATACCATAGCTTGAGGATACTCCTTGTTTCAAACCTTTTAGCTCTATACGATACAAAACCCGCTAGGAGATAAAACCGGAGATTCCGTTGACAAAAGATAATTCAGATTATCAAGTTTTGTGCGGATAATTTCATCATAGTCCAGTGTATGCTATGATCTCTGCCGTTGAGAATGAACTGTGGGTGCGTGTTGACAGACCGCGAATGGTCGCTGAGATTGATGATCTGTATTCACCGTAAATCAGGCTTTCTTCTCAACTAGGATGGAAGAGAACACTCGCATTAGAAGAGCATGTGGCAGTCATACCTGATGACATTGGTCATACCGGATGACATTGGTCATACTAGATGACATTGGTCATATTTGATGACATTGAGACGCCTCGCTCAACTCGATCACTTGATGACAGACAACGTTGCCAGGTGCAAATAGTTTGTCATAGACTATGTCATGAAAGGGGAATCATTCACCTTCATGAATTCTTGATTACATTGCAGAATCTAGAAGATGAAAGATCGCCGGAAAGTCATCAATGATGATGGTATATATATGATATACATTATAAATGTTTGACGTAAACAACGTACTCACTGCAGTGACTAAGTTGTGATACTAGTCATGTTTTATGAAAACAAGATTTTCTGCTTGAGTAGCTTGGAAGGATGAGGAGACAATGTGTGTTGATGATGGCAAGCAAACATGTTGTGATAGCCATAGACACTCTCTCTCAACATCCACCATTTGGATTAATTTGGATTTGAACAAATATTCCTTTTGATCGCTTGTGAGCATGATCATTATAAGTGTCTTTCTCTTGCGAGACAATCATTCATATTTGTTAGTGACAAATCGTTGTCCTACATTTATGAGCGATATAATGATCATACACCGATCGTGAATGGAATGTTCATATGTGAATCTAAATGTTAGTAGTTCATACATTTATAATATTCATGCCAAAGGATACAAACTTAGTAATGACACCACATTTATGTGGCACTCACGTTTTGAATCATGTCAAAGTTATAAGCATAAAGAAGCTCCATTCTGATGGATCTATGAGTCTTTGGATTTTGATCTTCTGACACTTGCAAGATAACTAAGACACCGTTTTCAGGAAACGGGCGTATAACTTATTGAAATATCATACATAATTGATGTGTGTGGATCAATGAAGTATTTCAACGTGTAGTGGAAATCATTATTTAGTAAACTTTACCAAGATTGATTTAAGTAGATGTATGGGCATCCGCTTAATGAAATGCTGGTCTGAATAGTTTGATAAATTCAAATAAAGTTCAGAAGTAAAGTAGGAAAGTAAACTTAACAAGATAATCAATTTCCTACGATACAGATCGAGGGAACGAGGATTTGAGTTATGAGTTTGGCATATCATTGGAAGACTTGTGAAAAGAGTTCCACAAATTACGCCGTATGGAACATCACAATGTTATGGTGTGTTAGAACGTCGTAATCACACGATATTGGATTGTGTGTTATTAATTATATCTCTTATCGAATTGTTGTGATCATTAGAGTCGTATGGTAGGAACAGAACATTCACTTTAGATAGTAGGGAAACCATCTAAATCCATGGAGGCAATACCATATGAATTATGGCATGGCTTTTAGCCTAGATTGTCGTTTTGGTATTTTAGTGTTTCGATACGATTAAACCTAAAATGGATAAATCTTTGTAGTGTACCTAAAAGAATTAGTTGGGTACGTGTCTCACGACAAAAAGGTAAAATTGTTGCCGGAATATACCTTACTCAAGAAACAGGTTCTTGTCCGAAGGTATAAGTGAGAAAGAAAGTAGAGCAGGACGGAGTTAATGAACTTCCTCTCCAGACATCAGAGTGACGCAACGGAAACTGTTTCGGTACCGGAAACTGTTCCGATATCGTCCTCCATAGATGAAAGAAAGCTAATGATAATGATCATGATGCTCTAAGCTCATACTAAGATCGTAGGCATACGAGAATAGTTTCCGCACCATGTGCTACGACTATCTTGTTATGAAATGTCATGTTTATGGAACGTGAAAGTACCTACGAACTACAAAGAAGCGATGGTGGACCTAAGTCCGAGAAATGGCTATGAGCCATATATAATCCGAGATAAAATCCATGTACAATAACTAAGTAATGACTTAGGTATATTTTATTAATGGCATTCAGGCCATTGAAAGTAAATGGAATTTTATGATAAATAGACGCTGACGGAAAGACAACCGTCTATAAGGATCGATTTGTCACAAAACTGTTTTGACAAATTCAAAAGTTGACCGCAACGAGATTGTGTCTCAAGTGGCGATGCCTAAGTTTATTTAGGATTGTTCTAGCAATTATTATCAATTAAGAAATTGATGGATGGATGAAGAAAACCGTGTTCCCTAATGGCAACATTAAGGAAGAGTTGTAACCGGTACAACAAGTAGGTTTGGTTGATCCTAAGGATGCTAGACATGTATGCAAACTTTAGTTGTCCATTCATGGGCTGAAGCAAGCATATCGGAGCTGGAATCTTCATTTTGATAATGTGATCAAAGGATTTTGGAGTTGTCCAAAATAGTTGAAGAAACCTGCAGTTACAAGAAGTGAGTGGGAGCTAAGTAGCTTTTCTTGAATGGCATATTTGAGTGGGAGCTAAAAAGAAATTCCCTTGTCTTATATGTGGAAGGCATATTTGAGTGGGAGCTAGGTGTCATTCCAGACTTTATATGTAATGACATATTGAGAATGATACAGATCCTCTAGTAAAGTATGAATGATTATTTAAGTGATTAAATTTTCTATGAATGAAGTTTAGAGTATTAGGCTTTAAATCTATAATTCGTATAGATCATAAGGGGCTTAGTAACATTAGGTCGGAATATTTTTCTAGGTCAAGATTCTGAAATGTTTCAGAATAGAACAAGCAAAGAAAAGGATTCTTACTTGTATGACTAGGTAAAATATTATCTTGGCATTTCAGCGATAGTTATTGAAAGAAAAAGATGTCCGACATCCTCTATGCCTTAGTCATAGATTCTATCATACTGAAAGCTTGGCTTGATGTGACCCAAGTTCTTGGTTGAAGAACGGGTTCTAGAGTGATCCCTGGATGGATCAATGAACAAACGTTAAGTATATCCTTCAGTGTCTACAGAGAACTGAAGATATGTTTCATGTATGGGTGAGAGTGAAGAGATAACTTGCCGTAAAAGGGTTACGATGATGCAAGTTATGACACTGACCCATACGGCTAGAAATCTCATACAGGAGGAGTCCTTTGTTTTAAAGAAAGGGTTAGATTGCGAATTGCATATGAATGCACTGTCGCATGATCTACATAGGTATAGAAATATATGGCTATTTCGGAAGTAGCAAGTATGATTGGACTGAGTAGTTTTTCCGAGCATGCCTGGTTTCCCTTAATAGATCTCTTAGACTTTTAAGGCTCATGCTGTGTGAAATTTTTGAGTCTCACTCCATCAACAAGCATATATTTCACCGTTATCACATGATACGAGATGATGTCAAACTAGGTGACATAGTAGTGTTGCAAAGCACATACAGATCTCAATGTGAGAAGATCTGTTGACTGAACCTCTTCCACGAGACAAGCATGCACCATATTGCTATAGGTGTTAAGCTTTTACCAAGTTGTAAACTAGATTAATTGGTACTCTAGTGCAAGTGGGAGACTGTTGGAGATATGCCCTAGAGGCAATTAATAAAGTGATTTTATTTGTCATATCTCAATTTTTCATAATATGTTTTAAATACCATGCTATAACTGTATTACGCGGAAACATTAATACACGTGTGGTATGAAACAACCAGGTCCCTAGTAGCCTCTATTTAACTAGTTCGTTGGGCAACAGATGATCAAGGTTTCCTGATCATGGACAATTACGTCGGTTGACAACGGAGTCATGTCATTAGGTGAATGATGTGATGGACATACCCAAAATATAGAAACGTAGTGTTCATACCTTCGACTGTGAGATCATATCAAATCTCTGCTTCTGGAAGATGCGGCTGATTGCATCAAACGGCATGTCTTATATAGCGTGACAATAAAGGTGACACTTTCGGGTATCGGAAGGAAGCAGTAGAAGCGAGTGATCAAGAGCGGAAATTGTCAGTCCACATAGCAGGATAGATACTCTGGGCCCACTCGGTGAGATTACATCAATGAGCTTGCAAGCATGTGACTAGGTCACGGGGATGTAATATCACAGACGAGTAAAGATAGATTTGTCGTGATGAGGTCATGCTCGGTACATGATACCAGAGAACGACGCTCGGACAATCTAAGTATCGCTAGGCAAGAGGATGAGACTGGACGTCTAAAGGTTCAAACGATAAAAGTCATTCGTGGACGCACAGGGGCTATCATGGGTATCCAGATCCCGCTGTTAGTCATTGATCGGAGAACGTGTCTCGATCATGTCTGGAGTGATCCCGAACCGTAGGGTAACACACTTAAGGGTAGGTGACGATTTGATTGGATATAAGAGAGATAGAAACCGGGAACTCCGGAAGTGTTCCGGAACTTGTCCGATGTTGATCGGAGGCAACAAAATATGTTTTCGGGGTCCGAATGAATTAAATAATATGTATTTAATATTAATAAGTGTTATTAGTGATTAAATATATTTTTTATTTATTAAATTCGAATTTAAAAGGCATTAAAACCTAAATGGGCCTTAGAGGCCCATTAGGGGAAAATTCCCTAAAAAGAAAAGGAAAAGAAAAAGGAGAGAAGGGCCAGCCCCTAGGTGGGCCGAATGGGGCCCACCTAGGGGCCGGCTCCCCTCCTTGGCCGGCTAGGCCATGTGGGGTTTAGTCCCACATGGCTTAGCCAAGGGAGAAGGTCTCCCCCTCTCCTTTAAATAGGGACCCCCCATGCCTTGGAGAATCGTCCCTTCTTCCTTCTTCTCTCCTACCTTGAGCGTGGTTCCGTTTCTGGAGCTGCGTACGAGGAGGGAAGTCTCTCTACCTTACGCACACCGCCGTGCTTCGAGATCCAATCTTCTACTTCCGCTGCTCTGCTGGATCTGGAGCTCGGAGGTCGTCATCTACACCGCATGTGTGTGGAACTGCGAGGCGCTACTACGTGGCGCTGGGAGTACGACTACTTCCTCTACACGACCTTGAGGTCGGCTTCGTCGGCTTCATCGGCAACATTTGTGCGGGAACGTAATCCCGCTTTCGGTCTACAAGGGTATGTACTCCGTCCTCCTTCGTATAGTATATCTGCATAGTTAGATCTTGGCTAGTTTATGGTTATCGTCGGTAGGAAAATTTTTGTTTTCTGTCTACGATTCCCAACAATTTCTTAGTCGCGGATTGTTTGCTAATGTTTCAATCATATAGAACATGTAATCATACGCACTGAGAGTGTGTATGTTGTGGCCTCTCCCACATAAGAACTGCAATTAGGACAATCAACCTAGTAACTTGAATAATTAATTATGGAGCCACATCTTTGTGGCGCCCCGACCCGACTGCTATACAGTGATGTTGTGTGTCACCGGTTAAGCGATACAACCGGAGGTTACGGGTTTACCAATCCCCGGCCAAAACCTTTGGCAGGCGTTGCTCGGAATGAATCATCGGCAACGCAACACCCCGATTGATGCCTTAACACAGGCACAACTATCAATGCATAATAGAGAGATCAAGACTTGTGAAACAACTGGCACATCACAGACTCTACGACTCAAAGCATTATAGTTCAACTCTTATAATAGAGAAAGATAGCAAATATTACAACCAGAGGTCACAGACCCAACAGTACATCATGCGGAAGCGAATTAAGTTGTTCTAAACAACAAGAACCAAATTATGGCCTAAGAGGCCTACAAATAAACATTCCTGCGCCAGCTGTTCCGGGATGTCCCAAGCTGCCACCTGGGAACCCCAGACTACTCGTCGACGTCCACAAAGAACCCACCTTCGAGGTCGGTGAAGCTCTCCTCTGAAACAAAACAAACGACGTTGAGTTCGACGAACTCGCAAGATTAAATATAGAGTTTTAGCTCGATGAGGCTTTCAAAGTTTTATGGCGGTTTTGCATAAAGCTGATTTTATTTATAGAAACACGACTCCAAGGCATCGACTAATCAGAATATTTTCAAAAGGGGTAAGAAGTAACTCTTCTCTTTTGATCCTTTCTCATCATCAACCACCATCATCACTGTACCTGTTCTACAAAGGCACCTCCCTGAATCACCCTCGAGGAAGCTAACCTTGCATTCTTGAGTAGTACCTTTAGTACTCAGGTTTTAATCATTCCGTTCAGGTTATTCTATGGTCTTATCGTCCTTTCCCAAGTCGTCCATAACCGTGGACACGGCTTTTCGAAAAGATTTAACCCTGCAGGGGTGTACAATGTTTGCCACGTGTACCGTCCGACCCATTGCCTAGCTCTTAGCTCTCTTCCGGGGAAAGCCGGCTGGGTGGGAGCGGTGACGACTTCTCCCTCGCTTGAGACTTTCCAGGATCATCAGTGGCGGTAGGACAGGTTCAGTGCCTCCAACACCCTGCCCCATGGCCACTCATTTTCCTAACACCACCATCCTCATCCCATTCTCAACCACCATCTTCACGCACGCGCAAATGGAAGCTCGAACTAGAGGACCCTGGCTAGCCCCTCACAAGTTATTTAGTCGAATAAGGGTCCCTGCAATTGCATAGGCCTCACGCATGGTTGCACGCTCAGTCTTGGTTCAAGAGGTAAAGAACTCGCACCTAGGCGGCGAGAACGAGACAAAGCACCACAACCACAGTGGCCTCTCATCCCCACCTTTAAGCATTTTATTACCTGTCACCACAATTCTCCACCATCATCCGGGCATCTCATCACCTGTTTCCAACATGAACTATCCATCGTACAGCTAGGCATTTAACTAAGCATGGCTAAGCATCAACATAGCATAGTTAAGTATCTCAGGCCAACAATACAACCTAGGGATAATAGGAGGGAAACAGGTAATGGCATCGGAACTTAATGCAACTATAGGATACTCTAATCCAATCAAATTGACATTTGGAACCGCATGCAATATTATAGTGGAGAAAATATTTGCGGAAACATAGGAGGAGACATGCTCAGAGGAGGGATTACGCTTGCCTTGCTCAGAGTGCTGGTAATACGGGTCGTCGGGGTATTGCGGCGTAACCCCGGCTGCTTGATCTATCAAAGCATAACATCGGAAGAAACAATCAATCACCACACATACTTTAACAAATGCAATGCGCAAACACATGATGGCATGACATTTTAATGTACTTAACTTATTATAAGCTATCTAGCAATTTTAAATGGGGTACGGCGATACTTACTATAACTAGGAAGAGAGGTACCCCACATTTAACTTAGTGATTCTAATACTACTAAAAGTACAGTATTGTAATTGTGATCAAGTATGCATGATGATGATGCTTCTGGATAGTTCACGTTTTTCAGAGCATTTTGGTATATTAAACACCATTTTCTGATGAACCAAAATACAAGTTAGTACATTTATAAACTCCCTCTTTTAAACATGTGCTTTTAATAAGTTATTTTCAACAAAAATGAAATTAATTACCCAAATTCGAAAGAGAGAGATGAAACAGGAAATTCATTAGGTACTGATCAAAATCGGATTATCCGGTACACCTTGGGCTCGGATTATCCGAGGGAAGGAAAAATTTGAGTACTGGATCCCGTCGGACTATCCGGTTCGAACCGAACTCGGATTATCCGATGGAGGGGTATCGTGTGGTTTGGAGGTACTGGAAGGAAGTGGATTATCCGGTCGGAAGCGACTCGGAATATCCGACGCACGGCAAAATCGCGGGCGACGGCGAACTACGGCGAGAGAGGGAGGGAGACGAGGTCCAGGCGGACGTAGTGCTCACCCTCAACTCGTGGTGGTGCTCAGCAGGGGCGGAGATGGACGGAACGACCGGAATCGCTCGTGGAAGCTCTGGCCGTGGTCGAAGAAGAACGGGCGGCGACGGCGATTGCGGGCTCTCCGGCTCGATTCCTTCGGCGGAGAGGTAGCTGGCGACGTGGCGGAGCTTCCGGTATCCTTCGATTTGCTCGGGGACTCCTCAATCGACGGCGACGAGCTCGGAGGCCATGGCGGCTAGGGCTCGCTCGTGGGGAGAAAAATGGGGAGCGAGGGAGCAGGTGAGAGGATAGGGTAGGAGGAGCAGGGCGGCCTCGTGGTGCTCTTCTTCTCCTCATGGCGCGGCAGGAGGGCGCGGGCCCAGTGGCGAGCTCGCCACTGGCGCCATGCCGTGAGCTGGAGCTACAGGAAGAAGACGCCGGAAATTGCAGAAAAGCCCCTGGCAGATTTGTTTCCATCACCAATAGGTCCTTTTCAGTTTTCTTTTTAAAACCTGTGACTTTAGGGATTTTATTGAGCCACTAAGACATTTTAAAGAAATATGAAATTATTCATATAGCCTTTCCATATCATGCAAAAGCTCCACAAAATTTGGTGACTCAAAATAAAATGTTTTGAACAACTTTTGTTCATAGGGGTTGAATATGGCATTTTTCCTAAATAAAAATTATAATCCTTTCGAAATTTTAAAGCAAGTTCAAAATATTATTTTTGAACTCTTGGAACTTCCTTGACAAACATAGGATGTCAAAGTATTTTTGTTTTGCAAGTTTGAGTGCTTTCATTGATTTGAGATTTGTTAAAGCAAGTTTGGCATTTTGTTTTTAAATGGTGCCAAACCAATTAGTGTGTTGTTTAGCAAATTAATATGGATGCCATGATGCAATGAAACACAAAAGTGGAAATTTTACTCAGGTTTTTAGGTTCTCGAATTTGGGGCTGTTACAATCTTTTACCATTATTTCAACTCATGGTTCTGTTATTTTATAGTTATTTATCGCTGCAGCAACAAACTTTTACTTTCTTGCCATTTATTATCTTGTAAAACTATTCTTCATACATGTATTGTTCCTCTACTTTATTTCCTTGCTGAAGCAAACATTCGGTGTGCGTATAGTTGTATCAGTGGTTGATAGAACTTAAGAGAATATTAATTCTACCTTTAGATCCTCTTTGGGTCAATACTTTTACATATCGAAAAGGTTACAAACGATCCCTACACTTCTGGGTTATCAATCTCTGTTATGAATTACGATTTTAAATTTTGTGGCACTTTAGATATGAGTATTACCTATGTTTGCTTTTTTCGCATTTTTTGAAAACATTTTAGGTGGTCAATCAAAGAAGGGTGCACCTGGTGCACAATTCGTTGGGTGCATGACAAGTGTTACACAAAATTTCTGATCAGTAAATGGATTATGTAACTTGAATTGTCTGCTCCTATACTTAAAATATGAAACTTATTATGTTACTTGAGTTTCTGCTCCTCATTATGCAACAAAAAAAATGAAGTAGCGTCGGTGGTCTGAGCTGGGCCCAGGCACAAGGTACAACACATACCCAGCCCATACCATGAGTTCTAGCCCACGCAGTAAATGGCAAACCCACCACCGCCACCACTTCGCCACCACTGCTACCTCCGATGCCGTCGTCGACGATCCGGAGCATCTCCATTACAGTATCCGACGACGACGGCGCCGCGGCGCCCCGGCGTGCCCGCGCCAGCCGAAGGAAGGTGGTGCGCAGTTTGGGGCAGCGTGCCGCGCGGCTTGCGGCGCGGTGGTGGCCTGTCCTCCTGCTCCTCCCGGCCGTCGCGCTGCTCCTCTTCGAGGCATCGAGGCTCCGCGCCTCCCCGAGCCCTGCCCCGCCGGTATCCAGCCTTGGCCGCCTCGACCCGACAACGCGCCTCGTCCATGGCGTGCGTGAGCGTGAGTCCCCTACCCTGTTTCGATCTACGCGTTGGCCGCCCCCAGATTCCCCGTGCTCTTGTGGTTCCCAACTCCCAAATCAGGGTTGCCACTGATTTGGGAAATTACACTGTAGGACTTAGACTTTGATAGTAATTTGGCAGTGCGAGTTTTGCATTGCATAATGTGCTGAGACTATGGTGGCGTCCTTGCCTACTTATTTGCACAAATCATTAGATATATCGTGGTAAATGGAGAATTTGACTCAGCATATCGGGCGCATTGGGAATTGGCCTTTGTAGCCGTGTAACTAAATGATTACAGAGATCTTTTTATTTTCTTACATGCCAAATATTTGGTACTACCTGATTAGTCAAATGCCCATAGTTAGGTCGTTCTATCAGATCTGGGAGCACACATCGTTCCAAATTTGTTTTATTCAGTGACTGTTATTGGCTTATGCATCAAGTAATGACAAATTTTAGGTTTTCTTCTTCTTGATATTGACAGCTTGCTTGAAGATCCTTAGCCCGAAAAGTATAGAAAATCTGGTACTTCATGGAGGCTCAAGACCTGATACTGTGGTCAAGAGGATCATATACAAATCGGATGACGACGACTATGACTCATACCACTCTGAGGCAAACTCCACGTATTTACTGCAACACGCAGAAGCTACCAGGTTCAATTTGTTTACAGGGTTCCAGACACTTCCTGGAAGAGAAGATAGCATTAAGGTTCTAATGCTGACTAACATGCACTTCTTTGCCTTAATAAACTATGCATTGTCAGTCTGTTTAATGTGTTTCCGTTACTTCTCCAGGTGAATGAGACTGTTAATGTGCACTGCGGTTTCTACAGTGACAATGGTGGTTTCAAAATTTCTGACGAAGATACCAGATACATGAGAGCTTGTAAAGTTGTTGTGTCCACCTGCGCATTCGGTGGTGGGGATGATCTATATCAACCTATTGGAATGGTCAATTCTTCTATTGGAAAGGTATTTGAGCATTCAAGATTCTTAGTAACGCAATATCTATGTAAAGCATCACATTTGTCGACTCAGTGGATTCGGGATGGATGGACTTATGATAAAACAGGTCTGCTATGTGGCTTTCTGGGACGAGGTCACATTATCAACTCAAGAAGCTGAAGGAAAAGTAACTGGTGACAATGGAATGATAGGAAGGTGGCGTATCATTGTTGTGAAGAGTCTCCCCTTTGTGGATCAACGATTAAATGGGAAGATACCAAAGGTAAAATCTGAAGATGGCATAGTCAATTATGCCAGCTTCCTTATTTTGAAAGCTGGGGCGTATGGGATTTGACTTATAATTACTCTATTTCTGTAAGCCGTCTTTGTTATTTGTCTTATTTGGTGATGTGTTATTTTGTGTAATAACTTCAATCACGCCCCCTGGTAAAGAAAATGACATAAAAGTTAAATCTGCTGATTTTATTTGCCTTACTTTTATGTGTACATAACTATGTACATTTCTGGTAGTAAAATGCATATCATGATTTTTGCAGATGTTGACTCACCGACTTTTCCCAGAAGCAAGGTACTCTATATGGGTAGACTCTAAATACCAATTTAGAAGAGATCCCATAGGAGTGCTTGAAGCGCTTCTTTGGAGGTCGAACTCTACCTTTGCTATTTCTGAACATGGAGCACGGAGTAACGTCTATGATGAAGGGAAAGCGATTGTTCAAAAGCACAAGGCTACTCCTGAAGAAGTAGAGGCTCAGTTAACTCAGTATCATCAGGACGGAATGCCAGACGAAAAAAGACTAAATGGATTGAAAGGTCAGTGTTTGATTTTGTGATTTTTCCTAGTGTAAAGAAATTTTACCTTGCGCATGTGGATGTTTCATTCTTTTCTAATGGAAAGAAAAATTTACCCTGCGCGTGTGGGATCTTTTCTGAAGTTTGATAGATGCTGTCCCAGACATGGTTGTGGTTGGTATACATATATGATCTAGTTCCTTTTTTCCAGCTTTAGCTGAAGCTTCTATCATTGTGAGAGAGCTGACACCATTGACGAACCATTTCATGTGTGCTTGGTTCAATGAAGTTGTTCGCTTCACATCTCGGGACCAACTCAGTTTTCCATATGTACTATGGCGTCTAAACATGCCAGGAATCAACATGTTTCCTGTTTGCACCCGAAGGGATCTTGTTAACAGTTTTGGTCACACAAGGAAAGTAAAACCTCTTTCACAGACGAATTCAGATTCTTCCGCAGGGTGATCTTTTTCTCGTTCATTTGCTGATAGTCAACTAACCGTTGATACATGTGCCTTCCTCCTATCTTGATCCACAATTTTGTTGTAAATTATTCTTTTGACTCTTCCCAGAGGAACGTCATGACCTGGTTGTACACGGACTTACGCCTGATACACGATAAGCAATTGCTTTAATGTGTGTTGATATTACCTGTACAAATTATATTTTGTTTTGGTGGAAGGAACAGTATTCTGCTTTCGTCTTCTGAGTATGAAACATTAGCTGGAAATACTCTATTTTATCCAGTGCAATCTTATCGATAGAATCGACTCATTTGTTGTGTCTTATGCTGTAGCAAATTTGGGCACAACTCGTCCTATTCGATGTGAATCGAATGTATACCGTATTGCCCTGGTTCCAGGTTTCTACTATCGTATATACGCAACGATTGATTCAAGCCCAAGCTGTGCAATTACTGGTAGTTAATTCCAACAGAGATCACACATGGTGTAGCAAAAATTAATAAAGCCGGAGCTAATCAAATCCTACACGTCGACTGATTCTGGCGTGTCGGCGATGGATGGACAATCAGGTGCTGGCGTGATCCCTGGATACCAAGGATTGGCTCACGCCGTCCTCTGCCAGATCAGACTACATGTCGTTTTAATCGTGTTGCCAGTTTTTTGCGTACTGATGGTACATGGGATGAGGGGCTGCTTAGTAAATAAATGATGCAAGAGGATGTTGAACTGATCCTGAATATTAAGATGACAAGAAGAGAGGAAGGTGATTCAATTGCGTGCCAGCCGGAGAAAAATGCCATGTTTTTAGTTATAACTTGAATGTAGGAATAAGGAGAGGTCATAAGGAAAAAAGTTGCTTAAGACTAGGTCTTAAACATTGTGTGAGTCGGTCATAAGAAATTTTTTCTTGAGGTCACCCATAGCGGTATAGCCGAGTCATAAGTAATAAAGAATTGATTCTTTCCCCTCTCTCACGTACCATGAGCATTGCACAGTGCATGGAGAAGACAAAAGCGTGACATGTTGGACCTGCTAAAGCTGACTTGTGGGCTCCAGCTTAAGACTTCAAAAGGCCATAAACATTGCGTGGTGTTCAGCTTGCTATAGCACAGCGAGTGGGGCCCATCTTATGGTCTCCTTTGAAAATAAACATTGGAGACGCCCTAAGAGTGTGTACCATGTAGCAGTGTCAGAGGTGTTACGCGAGGCGGGTGGGGCTGCTTCTAGTACAAGACCTGATGGAGCAAGACCGATATGGAAACTTGTGTGGAACGCTAAGGTTCCACAGAAGGTTAAAATTTGTGCTTGGCGACTTGTTGTTGAAGGCTACTCTCGTTTCTTACAAGTTGTCATCTTATGCATGAGCTTACAATGATTGAATAAATACATAAACCAGGTATGGAGCACAAATAAAATAATTTGACAAGCGAATAATTAATTAGCTAAGTCCAAAGGTCTTTTACAATATGTATAATACATAGTACAATGGATAACAAATAATAAAACTCGAGATTTAACACATAATAAATAATCATCTTACAAACACATAACAAATACAGATGTTAGCACAGTCTTCAATCATCATCGTCATACGAAGACGCCATAAACCAGAAATAGAATTTTTTTAAAATAATATTTTTTTGAACAGAAATTCGGAAAATAGCGCGCGTTTTCCAGAAATTTGGAAAACAGCGCGGCGTTGGCAGCGGCCGTACCGAAACAAAGGTTTCGGCACGGGCCAAACCGAAACCATCAGGTTTCGGCACGGCCAAAGCCGAAAGTCCGGTGAACTGCATGCGCGCCTGCCTTTCGCGTGACGGCGGGACCGACAGGCCAGTTTCGGCTCTGGCCGTGCCGAAAGTCCCATTTCACAATTTTTTTTTGTTTTTCCCAACTGTTGGCACATATATTCATATTTCCCGCCTCCGCTAATGTTGTCATTATTTTCCCGCTCATATTTCCCGGCACCGCGCATATTTTGGTTTTCTCGAGTAAATTTGTTTCGCGGTCAATTTTTCCCGCCATTTTCTTCCCGCCATTTTCCTCCCGCCCTTCTTCTACCGCCATTTTTCTGCCGTGCCTAATTTTCCCGTCAAACTTGCTCCCGCCTTGTATTTTCCCGCCAGCCTTGCTCCCGCCTATTTCTCCCGCCAATTGGTCTGTGCTCGTCCTATAAAAACCCCGGGAGGAGATGTTGAGTTGGTAAGCATAGTCCACTCACTCGAACATGTCGAGATACAATTCAGATGGTAGTTTCCCGGCAGGAATGTCGGCACTCCTCTTGAAGTTTACGGCCGAGTTCAAGGTAGACAATAAGGAGATCCCATTCGAAGATATTGTTAGTCATCCACCTCATCTCCGTGAGCTATCAGCGAAGCTAGCTAGGCATGGGTGGCCATGGAGGAATTACAAGGAAATAGAAAAAGAACTCGTGAGGCTGCATGCTAGGTGGCAGAAGAAGAAGCTAACATATCCCACTGAAGCATATATGTTGGATGCTTTTCATCATCCGATGTTATGGGTCGAGGAGAGCGAGGACGAAGATGATATCTTCATGCCCACTGAAGCGGGCAAGAGAGCTGCAGCAGCGGCGGCGGCGTCGAAGGGCAAGGGTGCAGCGTCGTCGAAACGCAAGGCTGAAGCATCGTCGAAGGGCAAGGGTGCGGCGTCGTCGAAGGGCAAGGGTGCAGCATCGTCGAAGGGGAAGAGTGACGCGGGAGGCTGTGTCGATGGTAGATGACTTTTCTTTTTCAATTTATGTTGTGTTGTCGGTACTACCACTTTTCTTGCTGTCTGTGTAAGTTGCAATGTTTGTTTAATAATATGTGTCGTACAACTTATTTTCCCCTGATATGTCTCGTACATAGATAAGAATATGTCTCATACATAGATAATATGTCTCATACAAACATAAATATGAATATGTCTCGTACATAGATAATATGTCTCATACAAACATAAATATGAATATGTCTCACATAGAAATAGAAATACGGATAGTAGTACCTAGATAGAAATATGTCTCACAGATAGTAGTATCACTCATCTCTGTGAGGACGTGTCCGCGGCTGTCTACGCCGAGGCCCAGAAGGTGACAAGCGTCTCGGAGCTCGGTGGTCACACATCCCTCGGCCCCGCAACGACTCCTCGTCCTGTGTCTGGGTTTCCTGCGTCGGGGCCGGCGGTGGAGTCTGGTACATCGGGTCGTCGTACAGCTCCGTCTGTGCAGAGTCGTCACCCCGACCTGTACATGTAGATGTTACGTCAGTACTCCGTCTAGGTGAACATGATAAATAAATGAGAGTATTATAAACTACTTACGGAGGTGGACCGGAATCTGAGACATCGGCATAGCAGACGGGTTCCACACGGTATGTTGAGGTGGATGTATCCCGTAACCTTGCGACATCGCGAACTGGTAACCAGGCAGCATGCCATACCCGTACGAAGGCGGCATCCCGAGCCCGTACATAGGTGGCGGCTGCCACGTCGAACTACCAGGCTGGGTAGGATCTGGCTGCTCGTACAGAATTGGCTGTGATGGACCGGACTGGGAAGGATCTGGCTGGTGGGACGAACTACCATGCTCGTATGTAGGTCGTGGACGAACCCAAAATTCACCGTAATATACCACTGGACACCGCTGATTTTCACTTTCTCTGGCTCTGTCAACTGAATCTCCACATTTTCAAATTCACTAAGATCAACTCCTGACTCAGATGTACGGACTGTACCGGCACCGTAGTGCACAACAACATTGACCACTTCCATTACCTAAACAAATTTATTCAATCATTAAATACTCCACAGCGGATATATCTAAATATTACGACCGCCGAAAATAAATATGACGACCCCCAGGTAAAATAAAGACTACTCAAAATATACAATACATCTAACCGACAACATACACTAATCCTGACACATCCACCGGCAAACTATATTAACATCTAACCGACAACGTATACTAATATGACCACCTAAAATATGCCGACCAACTAAAATATTACCACCACCTAAAATATGACCACTAACTAAAATATATCTACACTAATCCACACATATGTCATGCATCCACCCTTAAATTATATTAACACTTAACCTAAAAAATCTAGAGATTAGGGTTTACCCTTGACGCGTGCGTAGCTGCCGCTGCCCGGCTTCAATCTAGCACCACCACCGCCGCACCACGCCTCTATCTTCCCCAACACCGGCACACACCACCACTATCCACCATTGTTGACCACCATTGCTCCACCTCCACTCCCCCAAACGCCTCCACGAACAACTATCCCATCAGTAGATCGGGGATGCCCCAACCCTCCTCTACTCTATTTCTTCAATATGTGGGTTTGTGGGGATTTTTTAGGGGTAAGAATCGGTGTTGTTTTCACTGGAAACGGAAGAACAGAGAAGAGGAGGAGGACTGCTCGCGCGAGGAAGAAGAAAGAAGGGCGAGCCGGGCGTGCGTCGATATAACCGAGGTTTCGGCAGCGCTCGTGCCGACAGCCCGGTTTCGGCCGCGCCCATGCCGAAACTGGCCAAAGCAGGTGGCCCTCGCCTGCCGCGCCATGCACGACAGACCTTTTGGCACGGCCCGTGCCGAAAGGCAGTGTTTCGGCACGCCCCACGCCGACGCCGCGCTAGTTTCCGAAATCCTCGAAACCGCGCGCTATTTTCCGAATAAATTTTTAAAAAAATATTATTTAAATTTTTTTTTCCTAGAAATACATCACTAGATCAGATCATGTACTTGCCGCCAAT
Organism: Poa pratensis; assembly: GCA_947311845.1. Classification (NCBI taxonomy): domain Eukaryota; kingdom Viridiplantae; phylum Streptophyta; class Magnoliopsida; order Poales; family Poaceae; genus Poa; species Poa pratensis. The sequence continues at coordinate 25,822,303 of CAMZMU010000057.1, read as the reverse complement.
ATGTATGCCCCTACCTCTAAACGCCAATTATCCATATGAGTCTTGTACATCATAGGCCATTTCATAACGAAAACTATCAACAGTCTTTAGATCCTGGCCCGATCCAATCATGACCATGACATGCATTATTGGTTTAACGACTGCCAAATGAAAATTCGGGCCCGCAGCGAATCAAAATATACATTTTTCCTAAACTTTTATATTTATCTAGATCATTTTTTTAGTATGTTACAATATTACAGATAATATTTTCTATTTGTTGCCATAGTTTAACCACATAAATGGCTATGTTACTACATATTAGTTTGTGTGCTTTTTGTTTGTACCGAATATCATTAAAAGATAGTAAATTGTATCTGTTAACATAAGTCTCTTGTAAAACTATATTTTACACAATGGACAATCTGTATAATTTATATGTATTTATTGTATACGATCTAATAAATATCTCAATAGCGGTTTCTAGTGTATGATTAAAGAAGCATATTTATAGAAAATTTTAGAGTATAAACTGAACCAATGACACTATTCTTTAATCATTTTTCGTGGTCAAAATTTAACAAACCTAGCATGCTCAATATTTGGTATTGAAAGAATATTGCTTAGATTAATCACCAATGAATATAAAATAGAGTCCCAAAATGCCCGTGCTTTGCAACGGAGAAACCAAATTATGTGCTCATAAAAGAATCCATGGTTAATCTATAGCACTGGAAATACTCCCGTTGTTCACCCAAATAACAATGTCACACTCATCATTTATTAATATAGTTAATTTGCATCGTGCATATTGAAAGTGCATGAGCCCTCATGTGTGGTTTTGGTAATTAATGACAATCTCTATGGATTAATGTTTGCATTGAGATATCTTTATAGATCTTGTCCATGAAGAAGATTGGAGTTCATGTGTTGGACTCTAGAAGATTATATGATGACCAAGGTTCTATCCAATGGGTTTATATGAAGAATGGTCATCTAGAGTAGAGCTTATTGCAAGCATGGCTTGGAAAAGAAGATTGAGTGAACATTCATGTTTATCTCCAAGCCATCATCTATATCAAGAGAAGAAGATAAAGTGCAAGTGGATACATGAAGACGGAGCTAAGCGAGGCTCTCCCATAATGGTGTATGGGGGAGCATTTGTAGAAGTCTTCATCAAGCATGTGCTAGCAAACACAATCAAGAAAGGTGTTCCAACTTGAGGGAGTCAAGATCGTCATCATTTAGCTCAAGTGGAATGCGCAAGGTAAAGGTATGATCTTGATAGGTTTTCTATTTTACCGGTCTCATGGTGTTAGTGGGAGACCGGGTTATAGGATAGACGACGTACTATCAAGAGGGGCTCTCAAGTGAGTAACTTGATCGCATCTTTGTGGAGAGCTCAAACCTTTGCATATTTGGCATATCATCTTTCTTGATTCTTATTTGGCTTTTATCCATGTGAAAATTTAGAGCTGGTGTTCATCTCCATACCAAGCTCTAGTTCATCAAAAATGGATTTCATATGAATATCTTGTTGCGTTTTTTATGTTGGAGGTTTTACCGATTTGCCTTTTCTAAGAGAGGTCAAACTCTCTTCTTGTGGCTTCCTTCTCACATGATGGACTATGATGTTTCTCTGCATAATCTTGTAAAGCTCTTCGTTGCAGTTCCAACGAGCCCAAGATCATCGAAATCGGAGTCTGGATGAAAAAGTTATTGTTGTTTTTGTTTTGGTGTCTATGCAGTTTTCTGGGGGCGGAAATATCCAAATTTTCGGCCCGGGTCCAGTACTGAAATATTAAGTGACTTAGTCATTTTTCTGCAGTCCGGAAATATCCGGTACTTGCACCGGATATATCCGGTCCCTGTTTTCCTGCTAACGGCTCTTTTTCGTGGGGACCTATATAAGGCCCCCTTCTTCCCCAATGGTTTTTGAGCTCTTCCAAGCACGTTTTCACCTCTCTCTCCCACCATTGTTGACCTTGGAAAGCTTGCCCCTCTCCCAATTCCTCCCATGATTCTTGCATATCTTTGAGAGATTTGAGAGAGGAGATCTAGATCTACAATCCCACCAATCCATCCCTCCTCTAAGTGAGGGGAACCTATTAGATCTTGATCTTGGAGTTCCATTTGTTGAGTTCTTCTTTGTTCTTCCTCTCTTCTCCCCCCATAAGTATTAGTTGCTTTTGATGGGATTTGAGAGTGAAGGATTTGAGCACTTGTGCTCATGCCATTGCTTTTGTGCATCGGTTTGTACTCTCCACGAGGATTCGTGGAAGTAAAAGTTCGTGAGCTTGTTACTCTTGGGTCTTTGAACCCTAGACGCCTTTTGTGGCGGTTGAGGCCTTTTGTGTTAACTTGGGAGCTCCCAATCCTTTTGTGGGTTGTGCCTCAAGATTGTTGTAAGAGACTCGATTTCCGCCCAAAAGGAAATCAATAGTGGAAGGTGAACCGAGCTTTTGGGCAAGGTTAATCGGAGAATAGGGTGGGGCCATTTGTGGCGTCTTGAGTTTGAAACTCACACCCTCCAACGAGACGTACTCCCCTAAAAAGGAGGAACTCGGGAATACATCGTCGTCTCCGCGTGCCTCGGTTATTTCTATACCCGAGCTCTTTACTTATGCACTTTACATTGTGATAGCCTTCGTGCTTGAAGTCTTATTTATTGATATCACTTTGTTGCTTGTCTTGCTTAGCATAAGTTGTTGGTGCACATACGTGAGCCTAGTATATTTAGGTTGTTGGCTTGTTAATTTAAACACCTAGTTTTATTCCGCAATTATCAAGCCTAAACCGGAAAAGTTTTAAATCGCCTATTCACCCCCCCCCCCCTCCCCCCCTCTAGGCGACATCCTTGTCCTTTCACATATGTAAACTAAGAAACTCATGCAAGTCAAGATAACTCAATGTAATTTTTACTCAGCGATGTGTAATAATAGATATAGATTCAAAAAAGATGACGCCTCACACAAGTCATGTTCATGTTCTTTTTGTAGATTCAAACTTCAACTATGCTAGACGTTGAGCAAAAAAAAGAGAGATGGGAACTTAAAATGTTTATATCCAGTTGCACAAAACATACACTCTAGAGATGAAGAAATGCTTCAACATTGTTCTTTTATGACTATTGCATGAAACTTAAAAATGATACTCCTATTTATCGATAAAACAAAAATTAACAAGAAAGAGTAGTAAACTTGGCGAGTGTTAAAAGTTACTGAAGAGGAGAATATCTATTTTTGTTATTACGAGGAAAGAATTAAGCAACAGTGGATTTTTGACACAAGCCTGATCCAACATGATGGATAGTAAATCCTATTTCTTGGTTCTGTAATCAAGTTTATACCGCTCCAAGCCTGATCCAACTTAATTAAGTTTCTCGCGAACTAACCTGCATGACACATACCGGAGGCGATTTGGTTGCAACCTAGGTAGCACCAAAGACTAATCAGTACCAATCAGTTCATACAATTTGGTAAGCAGTGCCATTCAACAATTGCTATTCTGACAACAGATGAGTGTATCCCGGTGGTACTATGTCTCCTAGATTGACAAACGTAGAAAGAAAAAAAGAAAATCCGTCAGAGTTGACAGTAGAAGCGAAGAAAACCACAAAGGATACAACTGGTGAGAGGAGTCGTGTGCAACTTGTAGCAATGTTCATCCAGTACCGATAACAATGCATGGTTTCAGCAAAATCTGAAGAAAGGAAACCACCAAAGTAGTGGAACATACATGCATCTGCAAGTCCAGTTCAGGAACCAGATAGCTTGCTCACTTAACATGCTATACGCAATAATTTATTGTGTATTTCACCGTCCTAGAGTTGTAGCATTCGTCATTTCACCGTGCCAAAATTATTTCTAAGTAAAAATTGTCCCCTATTCTTTTTTTTATTTACTTTTTACCTTTTAGATTATTTTGTGTGTTTTGGCTTCTGTAGTAAGTACATTTTGTGTTTTTGACTTGTACAACGAAACAAAGGTAAGGTGCCCTAGTGGGCCAGCTGTAAGGTTTTCCTTGGAGCCCATAAAAAAGCCCATTTCCTTCTCATTTCTCTTCCCTCTCGTCCTTCTCCTATCCCCTTCTTATCCGCTCACTCATCCCAGCTCGCCTCCCTGAAACGAAATGCCAGTGGCTTCTCACTGAACCCGACCCCGACCTCAGGCCCAGACACCGCCGCCAGGCCCCCTCCTGCTCACGCCGGCGCTGCAATGGCTACGGCCATCTCCGCCTCCGCGCTCCTCTCGTCCGCCTTCTCCGGCGATAGGCGCCAACGCCGCGCGGCGAGGCCCGCGCCACGCCGCGCCGTCCCGGCAGGCCTCACGGTGCGGTGCGAGCAGAGCGACAAGCAGAAGCGGCAGCCACTGTCCGCGGTCGTACCACGCGAGCAGCGCTTCATGTTCGAGGGCGACGAGCTCTGCGGCCCCGTACGAACCCCGCCTCTGTGTCTATCTCTTTCTCCGTACTTTCTGCAGTTCAATGCTACTCGAAGTTGGGGAATGTACAACTTGTGCACGCACGCAAACTAGGAAGTTTAACGCAGTTTAGGATTTACCTGTTGTACTTGGGGCATTCTAGTTTATCTCTTTGCTTTAGTTTTCCATTCGGTTTGACAACTCTCAAATGACTTCTTTCAGTTTTATCGACTGACTGCGTCACCATAGTCTATCGCGATTAAATCCACTCTTTACATGGAAAAAATTCTCAGTAGATATACAATGCTTATATTGTATACATGACAATACATAAACTGATGAAATTAGGTTCTGATATTTTGTGGTGAGCGAGGATACATGAAAATGAAATCAAGGGACATGCATGGGAATGACATGGACGAAACATGGAGTGGTTGTTGACTAAATTCAGACAACAACAAGGCTAATATAGTGAAAACTTTTTTTTTGCGAAAGGAAAACTGTTGGTTCTTACTGCATATTTAAACGAATGGTGTTTTGGCTCGTGGTGTTCACCTATGTTACTGTTTAGTGCTTCGGCTCATTAAGAGCTCAGTATGATTATGGTACTTATGTTCCACTGATGTGTTGGTACCATAGTTTGCTCTTTTGTAGTTTGTGTAACCATTGCTGTATAGTAATCTGATCAAGTAACTTATTTGCAGGACATATGGAACACAACATATTACCCTAAGGCTGCAGATCACGTAACTACCGAGAAGACGTGGTATGTTGTTGATGCACAGGACAAGATTCTTGGCAGAATGGCATCTGCCATTGCAGTGCATATGAGAGGGAAAAATCAGCCCACATACACTCCAAGTGTGGACATGGGGGCTTTTGTTATTGTGGTATGTATGGTTCCTACAGTTTTTACAAACAACAGCAAATTTTCCTTTCAAGCAAAAAAAAATTCATACTAATAGCAGAGAAACATAGTCACCAAGCTATATTGATGCTTGAAGCCCAGATTATATGTTTATGTTAGTGTCAGTTCCACACCGGTGCATCACTCGAGAGAGTCGAGAATCAATGATATACGGGAACCATCGTGCATTCCTGAGCTTCCACGCTGAACTCTATGTTTTCAGATCAATGCAGAGAAAGTAGCTATTTCTGGTAAAAAGCGGACACAAAAGCTCTATAAAAGGCACTCTGGTCGGCCTGGCGGAATGAAAGAAGAAACTTTTGATCAGCTTCAGAAAAGGATCCCGGAGAGAATTATCGAGCACGCAGTGCGTGGCATGCTTCCTAAGGGCAGGGTAAGAAATCATCTTTTAGCTGCTGTTAGCTCTTAGGTAATTGGTTACATCAGGTGATTTTATTGTCCCAAAGTTGCATTCACATTTGGCTAATTAGCAGTCATGTGAGTATTTCTTAGAATTATGATGGTTAAGTATGAGATACATAAAGGACATGGCTTTGGTCCATGCATCAGCATATGCCCCTGCATATAAGCATATGGCCCTGCATCAGAATCTTCAATATGAATCTTCCCTTGATTACTGTTCGTAGAATATTGCTGTTGGATAACAATTAGAAATGCAAAATATAATTATTTTACTAGATCATATCGAGAGTTTTTTCGTTGTATACGTTGCACGTAACTTCTGAAGTATCATGTCCTTGCATTTGTGACGCGTTACATCCAACTCGAAATATTTTCTGTTAAAGCAAGTGCTCAGATTGTATGGTTAGCAAAGTATTGGATTTGTTCTCTGAAACACCCGTGGTGGCTAGAAATTATATCTTTGCTTTTTAAAAGCTTTGACTCTGGCTACTCTATGCTCGTTACAAACTTAGTTTGAACTCAGTTCAGCAAATTCACCTGTTTTGTATGTATGTTTCTGAACCATTTGAACATTTTGCAGCTTGGGAGAAGGCTATTTACCCACCTCAAGGTGTACAAAGGATCAGAGCATCCTCATGTGGCTCAAAACCTGTTCCGTTGCCTATCAGAGACAAAAGAATAATGAAGTCTGACTAGAGGATCCCTGGACATTGAAAAAGATACAGCAACCTCGCATCACTGCCCTCCTCTAAGATGTTGCCCAGTGCTAGGAATGTGACTGGAACATTCATGTCATGTGGCAAAGAATGGTGTGTAATTTTTTTGTAATTTAATTATGTCTCCGCAAAAGCTTTTGGTTATAATTATGTAGCATGGTACGATTTGATGCAATCCAGAATCCCAGTTTTCCACTGGATAGTGTGTTTTTTGACCAGTGATCAGATAGATGTGCTGCAGTTTTTGCCCAATTGGTGGCATCAGGTGTTCCGATTCGAAAGTCAAGTACTACGATTCTTGTCAGTTCGTGCTTAAACGATAGCAAATAAAATAAAAGAAATTTAACGTGGAAAACCCCTCTAACAATGAAGGAGAAAAAACCACGGGCGCCAGCCAGCAATATTTCACTATATGGATGAGGTACAAACGCCAGGGATTTACACAATGCGACTTATCCCATGACGGTGGCTTACAAGATACGAATTTGGATCACCACAAAATAACACTCCACCTTGAGACAAATTCCATCTTGTAGCATGAACGAGAATTTCACCCTGAAACAACAAAGAAAACACCTTCGGCACCAAATAGCCTCTTGAGCTAGACAGTGATACCAACTAAGCCCAAGCAAAACTCGAACTTACTAACTTTGTCATCATATCAGCAGGATTATCATGAGTACTTATCTTGCATACCTTCAGCTTACCTTTTGCAACAACATCACGCACATAATGGTATTTGACGTCAATGTGCTTTGTTCTCTCATGAAACATCTGATCCTTAGTAAGGTAAATAGCACTCTGACTGTCACAAAACAGGTTAATGCAAGTATATACTGATAAAGGCCGACTGAAACGGCGGAAGGTGACTTCCCGCCATCTGGGTTGGCACGAAGTACACGTGTCGCTTTTTCACATCCCGCCAGGGCTACTTTTGACAATAAAATTCGCAGGGAGACATTTTTGACAATTACGTTGGACAGAGGCCCATATTTGTAAAAATGCCAGTCATGGGCCCAATAGCGACAGTTTTGTCGGACGGAACTAATACCGATCGTGTCTGGTAGCCCCGTCACGGGAGCGCCTAGTCAATGATCCGTGCGGAGCGGAAAGCGCTCCGCCTGCACGCGCACGTCCTGGGCCGCGGCCCACGTCCCACGATGCCTTCTTCTTCAACCCCCCCTCTGCTTCGGTCGTCTTGCTCTTCTTCTCCATCCCCGATCCGCTGAACCTCCGTCGTTCCCCCGCCACCACCGCCGGCCAGACCCGCCTGCTCCCGCCACCCGCGCTCGGCGCCGCTACCGCGCCGCCTCCACGCCCCGCCCTACTCGAGCCGCCACCTCCACCGGTCCACCGCCCCCCGGCCGGCCATCCCTCTAAACCCCCTCCCCCGCCCACCTTCTTCTCCGGCGCCGGCCACCCCGAACCTGCACCCCCTCGTTAAGGTGCTTCCTCGCCTCCGCCGGCGACGCCGCGGCCAGCCGCGTCGTCCCCGTCTCCGGCGAGTTTCTGTCCTCACCTCCGCCGGGGAGCCACGCCCAGCCGCGTCGTCCCCGTCATCGGTGAGGTCGCTCGGTCGCCGTCGTGCTCTCGCTCGGTCGCCGTCGTCTGGTCGTCGTCATCCTCTCGGTCTCAACCACGCACGGGATATTAATTGGGCCAGGCCCAGATCGAGAGAGGGGGTGTGCGGGAGCGTTTAGTTGACGACTTGGTCGTCAACTAGGAATTGCCCCCGTCACGGCTCGATAGATGCAACAACTGTTTCCACGTTGGATCCTAACCAACAGACCACACGTGTCAGCGGCTCAACCGACGGTCAGCGTAATTAAATGAGGGTGAGTGGTTCCCAGGCGACACACTACGCTAGAGTTAATGCACGCCAGAAAAACCGGTGTTTGGCGTCAATGTCCGCCACCCATCACCGTAGCAAAATAGTGAATTAGATAGGATTGGTCGACGAAATATGTATCGGTGAATAAATCTTGCTCAGAACACTACATTTTTGTTATTTTTTATGTTCTCTATTGTTTGTTTAATGTTAACCATAGATAATTATCCTGTATCACTTTATTCTTAAGTTCATAGAAGATTAAATCATTTGATCAAGAACATGTTAGGTAGCATTCACAATAAAAATCATTGTTCTGTCATCCACCACCCAACCTCGAGTAGGGATTTAGTTTGGAGACACTGATATGTCTCAAACATATCTATGTTGGAGATATGTTCCATACATAAGACTTAGAAAAAGATTGTCAAGTTGTGTCAATAATGCACTAGTATTAATCTTTCTACCTGGTATCAACAAACTCTTATCATGAAAAAATAAGGAACAAACCAGGTGATCTGTCCATTCCCATAATCAGTTTCGAGTTTCGTCGACTTTAACTTCTTAATTTTGTATCGGAATTTGCACAATTGTTCGACAAATTTTGTCAAATTCGTCGTACTCAGTTGACCATTTGAAAATTCATTTCACGAGTAGATGGATCTCCCTGTTCCCCACATATTGTATATTGTAGCATTTTTTGTTTTAATGGACATATACGTATTTTCTCTATAGTACGTGTGTTTTCAAATTTTCAATCACATGCTACAGAAAATAGGTATAGGTCAATCCTAAAAACTGCCAACTTTGGGTAGCAAATGCGCCGGGACGGATAGAAAACCGACAACTTTTTAGAATGGATCTACGTGTTGGGTGCTTTTTTTGATCATCCAAACACGGCCGGACCTAAACGGACAAAATGGGTATGCCCGTCATCCTAAGAGACATGAGCTTGACTATATATAGTCAAGCTCTAGGGCAAAGTAACCTCCGCTACCGTGGCATCTATCGGTGAACAGCCAGCCAACCAATTGCGTTGTGACCTATATTTTTCGCTTTGGCTTTCGCTTTCGCACGGAGACGAAGCTGAGACGAAAGGAACACGTGATGTCCGCTGCCGTGTATTGGGATCGCCTCGTCTTTCCTGGACAAGCTAGAAGTCTTCTAGAAATAGACACGAGCCCTTTTAGCATGCTTTTTTTTTTAAAGGAAACACACTTTATTACATTAAAGCACACTTACATCGTCAATTAACAGAGGCACAATAAAACTAGGCGGATCCTCAAACCACAGACTTGGCTGAGTTCCACATTTCTGGGCTAAAGTATGAGCAACGGTATTAGCAGTTCTAGGAATATGATAAAATTCTACTAAGAAGAAAGATGATGCCTGGATGCAAATGTCTTGAATAATAGGAGCTGCAGCCGTTGCTGAATAACCACCATCGTTCAGCATATTGATAACTTCAAGACAATCAGACTGCACCATCAGTTTATTGCATCTATACTACCTATATCAAAGCCCACCCTTTAAGCCCTCCGCTCGTGGTGTCCACGTCGCCGCGACCCTAGCTGCTACAGTTCGTACTTCTACAGTGCGCAGCGTCAGCTACAGTACACACTACAATTTTTTTTTTTGCCCTTTTCGCGATAATATGTACACGAAATATATGCGCGCCGACGAGTAGCTTCTGTGAGGACCGGAATTACACTTCCAGACCTCCTGTGTAATCATGTCAATCCCAAGATCAATGTTGACAACACAGCGAAATGATACCATTGCAGAACGTACAAAAAGTACAGTTACATAGTTTGAATAGCAATAGCGAAATGTCTTGTGACATTTGTTACAATCAGAAAGCTCAGCGGAAATATAAATGCGAAGTGACTCCATCTAGCCACATGCAGTCGATGTAGTCCACGAGGCCTCACTCTTAAGCGTTGTCGTAGTAGCCGTAGTCTTCTCCTTCTTCATGCTCTGAATAATCAACAAAGCAATGCGATGAGTACATAATAATGTACTCAGCGTGCCCCCTCATGCAAGACCTATAATAGCTACATGTGGCTTCAAAGGAAGGCTATATGGTTCTTTTGCATAAAAGCTAATTTTGTTTCCAATACCATAATATATAGTTTTGAAAAAACGATTTTAGACGAAAACAAGTTTTGTATTCAGTGTAATGTTTCTCATCATTGTGAGTGTCCTCGACACCTCACGTTCTCCATAGGATCTCAGAATAGAGGTAGAGGGAAATAGCAAAACAGGGTTCCTGTATGTCAAGAAAGATTCATGTGTCGTCCATGACCGTGGACACGGCTATTCGAATAGTTTTACACTCTGCAGAGGTGGTACACTTTCACCACACGTCACAAACTCGCCTAATTGCAACCAGCCGTCGCTAGCATAGCAATAGAGAATTCGTGACAAGGTCTTTTAGCTAGATCCCCCAAAGATGTGACATGCCCACCGGGTATGGCGCCGGAACTGAGAGTACGTCCCCAAACCGGTCCCCCCATCTGTGCCGAAGGTTCTCCCGTAGGCAGACACCCCATCTGCGGTACGGCGACATCGACACCAAAGGCTGACTAACTTACTTGACCCAGCCAGAGCCCATTAGCATGTGGTTGTACGGTGGTCACAATCTTCAAATCCAAGACTTATTAGGGCCCTTATGCGGCACGGACGACGGATTGCCCCCTTCAGCTTGTGAAGGGCAGCCAATCGCTCCTTCATCAGTTGATCCAGCAGTCGCCCGCGCCAGTGTTAGATGGTAAGTTTCACCCAGAGTAGAAGGTAGAGTAGAGGAAGCAACAACGGCTTATCAGCCAAGCTCAACGAGCTCATCAAGTTCATAAAGATGTTTGTGACCCAAGGGTCAACCAATTCCTCCAAAGAGGCAAGATAAAGATATCCTACTGGATATTAGGCATGGCTAAGCATTTCTACTCTACAGGATTACTATATAATTTCTACTCAGGGTATCAAGTATATAAGGCGACAAGCGGATCAGGCTGGTGTGTCAATCGACACGCCAGTAAATTGAAAATAGCATGCATAATTTTAAAACAATAAATAATGCCCCTTTTAAAAACATAGGATAAAAACATGAGAGGGGGGGCATGCCTTCGTTGACGAATCTTCTTCTTATTATTCTTCTTCAGTAAGCTGATTATAACCACGTTCTTCAATAAGCTGATTATATCCGTCCAACCACGTCACTCCCTACTCGTCGTAACAGTAGCAAATGGCAACCAAATAAATACCAGAGCAATAATTACCAAATCCAAATGAAATACAAATGAGAATGCATGGAGTAGTAGTGGGAGAAGAATATAGAACAACTTGATAGAATTGTGAAAGTGAGTTGTGACAACTCAGATATGAATCAAATGGCATGGATAGGATGCTAGGATAGATTATCAAGATAAAGAGCTAGGATTAGATATGTGGATAGATTATCATACTAGAATGTCGTCATAAAGAGATACATGTAGATCTTACTATACTGTCTACAAACCCAACATAGGGGCTATAACATAGTTGGTCGTACCCGTGTAACCCGATAAACTCAATAACGTATAAACTATAGAAAAACTAGATACTTAGCAAACATGTAAACAAGACATATCAACAAACCATATCATACTAGTTTGCAATAATCAAACCAACACCTGTCATACTAGTAATATAAACAGTAGCTAGGACTATTTAGCATGCTAACATAAGCATATAAGCAAAACAAGAGCTAAGGTAAACATCATCATATATAAAACGACAACAATTGCAAGCGAAATTTGATACAGCTGAAACACACATTACACTTGCAAACCATATAGCTCCACAACTAAACACATGAGAGTAACATAAACAATAAACAACTACAACCATGCTATAATTCAGCGATAATAAGCTAAGAACTAAACAAGGCGTAATAACATGTAAAACATATGAATCATGCCATAGCAAGATATCAAACTAATATATGCCATCAACAATAAACATATATAGATACATTTAATAACAAGAATACCATCACAAGCATATATGAACAAAGCATATTATATACTAAGCAAAGGTCATAACATATATAACACTATATGAGACTAATCACGAATGATATACAAGTCTTCTACATTTGGGAGATACAACAGCATAATAACGAAATAACGATCAAGCATAACATTACCAATATTAGATAACAAAGCATACAAGTATATACTACAAATCATATTCATGCCATTCTATGATCTACTTAAAATAAAACACATGCTCACAAGTATATACAATGGTATGATATTATCATATGCAGTACCTACGTGTCATACAAACTATCATAAGCACGAGATGATCTACTACAATAAGTAACACACAACTAGTAAAGTAACATACATGTATTAGACACACAATATACATCTAAAACCAAACAACCACTCAAAGCATGTTATTATCTAGTAAACAAGTAAAGTTATGATTGCATACATAGAGATAAAGTCGTGTATCACATGCAATGCTAATATGAAAAGAATCTAAACATTCATAAATATAACACAAAGAACGGAGCAGTCGAATGTGACATGAAGGTAAATCCTATATAGCTATACATACATACAAGACATTATCATACATCATAAGACAAAGCTATGAGACTAGAATAAATCATATTCAAGACACATCACACAAGATATCCATGATACATATTAAGCATGGATAATAAACAAGAACAACAACATAAACGCAACAACGAGATAAGCTACTTATAACATGAACCCGACAACTAATTATATGCATGACTAGACGACATGAGCAATCAAAGAATACCATCTACTTGTAAAATATACTAACTTATTTCACGGAAGTACTTAGAAGTGATAAACAAGTGAGCAAACTAATAGATAAACATGCATTCACAATACAAACTAATAGTAACAAGTCATGCATGAATAAGGGATTAAACATGGATCAAGATTGCACAATATATCACCACACAATATCACCATAATCATGCTAGTTATAATAATAAGCCACAAACTACTATTTAAATACAAATGACCATCTAAACATGTCACGAAATAATAAATAGAAAATGCAGAGAACTCCTACACATGTGATTTAGCTAGGAAGAATAGGTCACACACAAAATCAAGCACACAATTCAAATAACATTTGAATTTGACCTAAATTGAAAGATATCCTATTTTAAATTCTACCCGCTAGATATAAAATACGATTCCACCATATGGTTTCTATGGTCAACCAAACACTTTGACATGTTGTGTCTGAAGCTTAAAGATCAATAGAACATGGTATGCCAAGATGACGTTGGTCTTTGATGAATTGGCATCAATGGCGTTTCTCCTCTGTTGGTCGGATTAAAGATCTGTCTTCTTCTCTGGACTATTGGAGACGAGTTGCACAAAGTGACGCGAAAGGATATGACAAAAATGTGCTGAAAATTAAAGATGGCATAACCATGTCGATGTCGGATGGCATGGTTAATAGTTGGCGTGGTCAATGGAGCAGATCGGCTATCAAAGCTTGTCTAGGAAGTAGGGATATATGATATGAGACTACGGTGCAAAGGAATTGATCAGATTCTCACCATACGTGATTAATTCGTCCGATGAAGTCGATGAACCGAAAATATGTGGTCGCCAAATTCGTCTACTGCAATCAACCAATCCAGCTCCTGGTTGCCTGAATCGGTCCTTCTGCTCCTCGTAGTCGTCCTGGCACGACAGTGCGTCATGGCGTAGCCGGAGTCGCTGGGAGCATGGACGACGTCCAACGGTGGTCTGTATTGGAGCTCCACCGGGTTGGATCGTGGGGAGAGATATGGATTGTGCTGGCGGCTCGAGATGGAAAAGAAGATCAAGGAGAGCGACTCAGTGCTTTCTATGGGCAGGAGCGAGGCGGCAGGGCGATGCATGGCTTACTGGCGTTCCGCGCATGGGTGCGTGCAGCGTGCATGAAGAGGAAGCGGTGCTAGAACGGACTGGACAATGAATGTCGGCGTAAAGAGGATTTGATGCGGCAGTTTCTTGCCGGAGGCAGTTTCCTGTAGGAGCTGCCGTTTCTGGCTGGATGCGTACAGTGCGTGCGGGAAGGGGAAGAAGAAGCCATGCGGCGCTTCGCTTGGCTGGAGGTGCTGCGTTCCTTGCGAGGCTAGTCGAGCGCCCGCTCGGCTGGGATGGCTCGACTTGTGCTTGCTGGGTTAGTGCGATGTACGAATCCCGTGGATACGCATCGCTAAACGAGGAATGAGAAGAAAAGAAACGAGGAAAAGATCGATGGGTGTGTGCAGTAATGTACAGAACAGAATCAGACCAAGGTGGTCTATACGTGCATGTGCAAGTGCATTGGTAGGAACAAGAAAGACACGAGTAAAGGATCGATCAGTGCATGCTAATAGCACTGCTTGCACGTACATGGCTATGGATAACCTTCCAATGAATTTTTGGAGAGGATAGGGAACCAGATTTAAATAAGCAGGAAATTGGAAAATTAATTCTAAAACTTAAGAAAGAAAAGATATAGATTTTCCTTTTGGGGGAAATCCAGAAAATGCTTTAAAGCTTCGAGTAATATCAAATAAACTCTGAAAACGAAATGAAATTTTAGAGTAGCATATTTTAATATGCCGAAACTATTTAAAATACAAACCAAGTTTCGAGGTCAATAAAATTAAGATTTAAATTCTCGTTGGTATTAATTCAAATTAAACCGTTCGTGCATGAAAATTTCCAGTTAACATTTATTTATTCGGACGAAATTTTCTAGTACTCATTTTCAGAGAAAAGTTTTTGAAAACACCAAAAATCGGACCGTTACAATTCTACCCCCCTTAAAAGAATCTCGTCCCCGAGATTCGGGCTCACTATAGAATAGGTTTTGGATGGCTTTTGGGATTACCATTGATGGGTTCCTCGGTTGAGCTTTTTCAATCTTCTTTGCTTCGGATACCTGTCCGCTACCCCCCTTAAATGAACTCTTGTTGGTTTTTTTTTTTTCATACAACACCGTGATACTTCAATAATTCTTAGGTGATGTATGATTCTCCTTGTTAACTTCCTCCGATGTTAAGGTCTTCTTTATGGGCCATTGTTCGCAATATGGCATAGGCCGCCACAACCGAAACAATGCTTATCTTCAATCTTGGCCCCACGTCCGTCCCCTTTTGGGTCTTGAGATCTTTGATGTATATTCAAAGTTTAACTCCAAGCGAGATTGGTATTGCCTTCTTGCTTGGATAGGTATTGGCAAACTATCCATCTTCACCATAGGAGTAGCATAAAATTCTTGTAGCAATGCAGTTAGCCATTTAGAATTCCGATTCATAATTGCCGAGCATGTGTGACAAGGCACATTGTTTGGTCTTGGTTTCCTCCACGTGTTAAGGCAAATATTTGTTGAGTGCCTCTCGTCTCCATATCTCGGCCAAATCCTCCCTGCAATGTTGACAAGGTAACTACTTGTGTGCTCGCCTTTGTTTGCTTGAACTTACTTGATTAAATATTCATGCGTCTCCAAGTCGCAGGTGAATGAAGCTGCTCCTTTGTGTAAGACTTCCTCATGTGATGGCGATTCCTTTGCTTTATTCCCGTTTATGACTTGGATTTCAGTTAGTAATATTCCTCACGCATCTTCTTGAGGTCAGCTAGCATGTATTATGTGCATTGCCCGATTGCACCTTGAACCACAAAGAGCACTAAGAAGGGTAGTGATATTCTTCTTCCTCCTTGATTTGCTTGGACGGTGGAAACAAAAGTCCTCTATGCAGGTAGCACACATTACTTTTCCTTCATCATATGGGACTTGAGAGCTTCATGGTAATCAGTATCATCGACATTCACTATTTGTTTTGTTTCCAAGGGCTCATAGGTAAGAGGGAAAAGAATAAGATGAGTGAACGAACCTAGCTTGGGAGGGTATCCTAAAATAAAACGCGAAAATAACCAAAGGGCTTTTTAAACAGGAGAATAATATGTCTTCTTTGAAATTGCATATGGTTTTAGCATGACTGCACATAAAAAGGTGCGGAAGGCAAAAATATGCAGACATTGCTCAAGCAAAAACTTTTTTAAGTCTAAACGATATAAACTATATACCTATCAGGGTCTTTCCAATCTTATCCTATATTGTTTGGTCATCACTTGTCTTGGTGTCGATCTTTGACATTGAAGAACGCAGCGTGTGGTTGATGACTCTTGAATCCTTGAGTTCTTGAGACGGCTTCTCTTGGATAGGATATGGTATACTAAAGAGGTAGTTTAGGGAAGAAGCAGTTAAACACAATGTAGAACAAGAGAAGACAAGGAATAGAAATAGTCGAGAATTAGACTACGAGGATTTATGAAAATAGTTTTTATTTCGTCAAAACAGTCTCTAAAGCTTTCCATTTCTAACTAAGGCCACGCGACTAGGTCGACGTCGGCTCTGATACCACTTCTGTGAGGACCGGAATTACACTTCCAGACCTCCTGTGTAATCATGTCAATCCCAAGATCAATGTTGACAACACAGCGAAATGATACCATTGCAGAACGTACAAAAAGTACAGTTACATAGTTTGAATAGCAATAGCGAAATGTCTTGTGACATTTGTTACAATCAGAAAGCTCAGCGGAAATATAAATGCGAAGTGACTCCATCTAGCCACATGCAGTCGATGTAGTCCACGAGGCCTCACTCTTAAGCGTTGTCGTAGTAGCCGTAGTCTTCTCCTTCTTCATGCTCTGAATAATCAACAAAGCAATGCGATGAGTACATAATAATGTACTCAGCGTGCCCCCTCATGCAAGACCTATAATAGCTACATGTGGCTTCAAAGGAAGGCTATATGGTTCTTTTGCATAAAGCTAATTTTGTTTCCAATACCATAATATATAGTTTTGAAAAAACGATTTTAGACGAAAACAAGTTTTGTATTCAGTGTAATGTTTCTCATCATTGTGAGTGTCCTCGACACCTCACGTTCTCCATAGGATCTCAGAATAGAGGTAGAGGGAAATAGCAAAACAGGGTTCCTGTATGTCAAGAAAGATTCATGTGTCGTCCATGACCGTGGACACGGCTATTCGAATAGTTTTACACTCTGCAGAGGTGGTACACTTTCACCACACGTCACAAACTCGCCTAATTGCAACCAGCCGTCGCTAGCATAGCAATAGAGAATTCGTGACAAGGTCTTTTAGCTAGATCCCCCAAAGATGTGACATGCCCACCGGGTATGGCGCCGGAACTGAGAGTACGTCCCCAAACCGGTCCCCCCATCTGTGCCGAAGGTTCTCCCGTAGGCAGACACCCCATCTGCGGTACGGCGACATCGACACCAAAGGCTGACTAACTTACTTGACCCAGCCAGAGCCCATTAGCATGTGGTTGTACGGTGGTCACAATCTTCAAATCCAAGACTTATTAGGGCCCTTATGCGGCACGGACGACGGATTGCCCCCTTCAGCTTGTGAAGGGCAGCCAATCGCTCCTTCATCAGTTGATCCAGCAGTCGCCCGCGCCAGTGTTAGATGGTAAGTTTCACCCAGAGTAGAAGGTAGAGTAGAGGAAGCAACAACGGCTTATCAGCCAAGCTCAACGAGCTCATCAAGTTCATAAAGATGTTTGTGACCCAAGGGTCAACCAATTCCTCCAAAGAGGCAAGATAAAGATATCCTACTGGATATTAGGCATGGCTAAGCATTTCTACTCTACAGGATTACTATATAATTTCTACTCAGGGTATCAAGTATATAAGGCGACAAGCGGATCAGGCTGGTGTGTCAATCGACACGCCAGTAAATTGAAAATAGCATGCATAATTTTAAAACAATAAATAATGCCCCTTTTAAAAACATAGGATAAAAACATGAGAGGGGGGGCATGCCTTCGTTGACGAATCTTCTTCTTATTATTCTTCTTCAGTAAGCTGATTATAACCACGTTCTTCAATAAGCTGATTATATCCGTCCAACCACGTCACTCCCTACTCGTCGTAACAGTAGCAAATGGCAACCAAATAAATACCAGAGCAATAATTACCAAATCCAAATGAAATACAAATGAGAATGCATGGAGTAGTAGTGGGAGAAGAATATAGAACAACTTGATAGAATTGTGAAAGTGAGTTGTGACAACTCAGATATGAATCAAATGGCATGGATAGGATGCTAGGATAGATTATCAAGATAAAGAGCTAGGATTAGATATGTGGATAGATTATCATACTAGAATGTCGTCATAAAGAGATACATGTAGATCTTACTATACTGTCTACAAACCCAACATAGGGGCTATAACATAGTTGGTCGTACCCGTGTAACCCGATAAACTCAATAACGTATAAACTATAGAAAAACTAGATACTTAGCAAACATGTAAACAAGACATATCAACAAACCATATCATACTAGTTTGCAATAATCAAACCAACACCTGTCATACTAGTAATATAAACAGTAGCTAGGACTATTTAGCATGCTAACATAAGCATATAAGCAAAACAAGAGCTAAGGTAAACATCATCATATATAAAACGACAACAATTGCAAGCGAAATTTGATACAGCTGAAACACACATTACACTTGCAAACCATATAGCTCCACAACTAAACACATGAGAGTAACATAAACAATAAACAACTACAACCATGCTATAATTCAGCGATAATAAGCTAAGAACTAAACAAGGCGTAATAACATGTAAAACATATGAATCATGCCATAGCAAGATATCAAACTAATATATGCCATCAACAATAAACATATATAGATACATTTAATAACAAGAATACCATCACAAGCATATATGAACAAAGCATATTATATACTAAGCAAAGGTCATAACATATATAACACTATATGAGACTAATCACGAATGATATACAAGTCTTCTACATTTGGGAGATACAACAGCATAATAACGAAATAACGATCAAGCATAACATTACCAATATTAGATAACAAAGCATACAAGTATATACTACAAATCATATTCATGCCATTCTATGATCTACTTAAAATAAAACACATGCTCACAAGTATATACAATGGTATGATATTATCATATGCAGTACCTACGTGTCATACAAACTATCATAAGCACGAGATGATCTACTACAATAAGTAACACACAACTAGTAAAGTAACATACATGTATTAGACACACAATATACATCTAAAACCAAACAACCACTCAAAGCATGTTATTATCTAGTAAACAAGTAAAGTTATGATTGCATACATAGAGATAAAGTCGTGTATCACATGCAATGCTAATATGAAAAGAATCTAAACATTCATAAATATAACACAAAGAACGGAGCAGTCGAATGTGACATGAAGGTAAATCCTATATAGCTATACATACATACAAGACATTATCATACATCATAAGACAAAGCTATGAGACTAGAATAAATCATATTCAAGACACATCACACAAGATATCCATGATACATATTAAGCATGGATAATAAACAAGAACAACAACATAAACGCAACAACGAGATAAGCTACTTATAACATGAACCCGACAACTAATTATATGCATGACTAGACGACATGAGCAATCAAAGAATACCATCTACTTGTAAAATATACTAACTTATTTCACGGAAGTACTTAGAAGTGATAAACAAGTGAGCAAACTAATAGATAAACATGCATTCACAATACAAACTAATAGTAACAAGTCATGCATGAATAAGGGATTAAACATGGATCAAGATTGCACAATATATCACCACACAATATCACCATAATCATGCTAGTTATAATAATAAGCCACAAACTACTATTTAAATACAAATGACCATCTAAACATGTCACGAAATAATAAATAGAAAATGCAGAGAACTCCTACACATGTGATTTAGCTAGGAAGAATAGGTCACACACAAAATCAAGCACACAATTCAAATAACATTTGAATTTGACCTAAATTGAAAGATATCCTATTTTAAATTCTACCCGCTAGATATAAAATACGATTCCACCATATGGTTTCTATGGTCAACCAAACACTTTGACATGTTGTGTCTGAAGCTTAAAGATCAATAGAACATGGTATGCCAAGATGACGTTGGTCTTTGATGAATTGGCATCAATGGCGTTTCTCCTCTGTTGGTCGGATTAAAGATCTGTCTTCTTCTCTGGACTATTGGAGACGAGTTGCACAAAGTGACGCGAAAGGATATGACAAAAATGTGCTGAAAATTAAAGATGGCATAACCATGTCGATGTCGGATGGCATGGTTAATAGTTGGCGTGGTCAATGGAGCAGATCGGCTATCAAAGCTTGTCTAGGAAGTAGGGATATATGATATGAGACTACGGTGCAAAGGAATTGATCAGATTCTCACCATACGTGATTAATTCGTCCGATGAAGTCGATGAACCGAAAATATGTGGTCGCCAAATTCGTCTACTGCAATCAACCAATCCAGCTCCTGGTTGCCTGAATCGGTCCTTCTGCTCCTCGTAGTCGTCCTGGCACGACAGTGCGTCATGGCGTAGCCGGAGTCGCTGGGAGCATGGACGACGTCCAACGGTGGTCTGTATTGGAGCTCCACCGGGTTGGATCGTGGGGAGAGATATGGATTGTGCTGGCGGCTCGAGATGGAAAAGAAGATCAAGGAGAGCGACTCAGTGCTTTCTATGGGCAGGAGCGAGGCGGCAGGGCGATGCATGGCTTACTGGCGTTCCGCGCATGGGTGCGTGCAGCGTGCATGAAGAGGAAGCGGTGCTAGAACGGACTGGACAATGAATGTCGGCGTAAAGAGGATTTGATGCGGCAGTTTCTTGCCGGAGGCAGTTTCCTGTAGGAGCTGCCGTTTCTGGCTGGATGCGTACAGTGCGTGCGGGAAGGGGAAGAAGAAGCCATGCGGCGCTTCGCTTGGCTGGAGGTGCTGCGTTCCTTGCGAGGCTAGTCGAGCGCCCGCTCGGCTGGGATGGCTCGACTTGTGCTTGCTGGGTTAGTGCGATGTACGAATCCCGTGGATACGCATCGCTAAACGAGGAATGAGAAGAAAAGAAACGAGGAAAAGATCGATGGGTGTGTGCAGTAATGTACAGAACAGAATCAGACCAAGGTGGTCTATACGTGCATGTGCAAGTGCATTGGTAGGAACAAGAAAGACACGAGTAAAGGATCGATCAGTGCATGCTAATAGCACTGCTTGCACGTACATGGCTATGGATAACCTTCCAATGAATTTTTGGAGAGGATAGGGAACCAGATTTAAATAAGCAGGAAATTGGAAAATTAATTCTAAAACTTAAGAAAGAAAAGATGTAGATTTTCCTTTTGGGGGAAATCCAGAAAATGCTTTAAAGCTTCGAGTAATATCAAATAAACTCTGAAAACGAAATGAAATTTTAGAGTAGCATATTTTAATATGCCGAAACTATTTAAAATACAAACCAAGTTTCGAGGTCAATAAAATTAAGATTTAAATTCTCGTTGGTATTAATCTATTATATAATTAAAACACAGGACAACCAACGGTTTAGATTAGCTAGGCAAAATCAAATAAGGACCAACGGCCAAGATTATAAATTCTAATATCCGGTCGGCAGCCGTGTTGACCAAAAATAACAAAGCGCACAAATTCGGCAGCAGTGTCCTTCTTCCTCACGTTTATAATTACATCCAATCACCGTGTCACCAAAAGGAAAGGAAAACGTATTTAAAGCAAAAGCTTCCTCCTTGACAATTGCATCGTTTGATCTGGATCCACACGGCATTGTCAAGGCGAGAGGTGGCGAAGTTGGCCCGGGAAGAGCTGCAGATCGACCACGACGGGAATCGGACGTCGGAGCAGAGAGGTCGTCCACATCGACGAGAGGAAGCGAGGCGATCGGCCGTCTCGGGTGGCACAGACATCGGGGCCGTGGGCAAGGACGTCGCCTACACCAGTTTGCTTCCCTCAGCCAAAGGTGCCAGCCACGCCGACTAGATGGAGAGCCGCGCTGTCCCGTCCTATACTCGCGGGAGGAAGGAAAGGAGGCCGTTGGCTTGGAGCACACGAGTCCAATCTACTCCTCTCCAGGGAAATCAAGTGATTCCCGGGCACGAGCACGACGACTGCCACAATGCGCACGACGGAGTCTTCGTTGGTGCACTGGACCATGATCTCGATCAGCTGCTGTCGTGAGGCCAACGACTGATGAACTCTATTTCCTCACTCCTCCGGCCAATGACAAGGAGTTTTGAAGGGCAAGCCTGTCGCGCACGCGTACCAGGGCGACCATGCATGATCAGTGTCGGTTCTTTGTGTAGTGGCCGATCACTTGGATTGATTTTTATTCCTTTAGTTTGCTGACCCTACTCCTTACAGGTCGATTTGATCAGGGACTGCTGCATCACATCCACGGCCATGTGGTGTGGCCGGCCGATCGGCCGCAATATCTGTGAGTGCTTGATCGATCACTTCCAATCTTGCTCTATATTTCAGTAGTGTTGGCTAAGATCGGGGCGGTTGTGTCTCTTCCTGAACTTAACATTAAATATGAAAATATCGGCTATGGAAATACTATCGTTGCAGCTTTTTTTGCTTCAAGTATATATCAGTTTATTATGTTTGTAAAACGAGCTTACCAAGTACTTTTAATCACTGCAGCCATAACTATCTTTTTCCTGTGTTATTGATGCTAATGGCAGCGCTCACTGAATTTGATTTCTAGGGTGTATTGAAACAAACGAATACATCTGCAAGTAATTTTAATCACTGCAGCAATACCTATCTTTTTCCTGTATTATTGATGCTAATGGCAGCGCTCACTGAATTTGATTTCTACGGTGTATTGAAACAAACGAATACATCTGTATTTGATTTCACTACTTTGATAGGAAATGCCAGAACTAAACGACTAATTCGAAGTGAAGGATGCGGCGGACGGCAGCCATGTGAGAAGTGAGGGAGAGTGATTCCAAATTGGACTCAAGGTAAACTCTACGCAGTTTTGTTACGAGGAGCAGACCCAGCAACCCTATTTGGACGGGGCAGTCAGCGGATATTTTCAAGTGAGACTATAGAAACCCTCTTTTTCCCATAATGTATAGAGGTTAATCAATTGTTCCAAAGAATTCATTATTATCATAATTGCTACCAAATAAGTGTACATATCAGTTTGGTGCTCCTCACAGCATAAATCTTTGTGGAAGGCAGAACGGTTCAACCTTTTGTAGTTTATGTTACATGGAAAATTATTTAGTCGCTCCTCCGGTTAAACGTATTTGTCTTATACATTCTAGGTTCAGTTGTTGAATATATGTTCTTCATTAGAATCTTATGAGAATAATTTGACCAATATACACAGATCAATTAATTAATTACGTGTGCCATATCTGACTGATATGGTTGACTCTCAAGATCATCTTTGCAGAAATTTTTGGAGTGGTCACGAGAGATTGGATTTGAAATACAGGATAGCAGGATCCTTTTCCTAACCTTCGTCTCTCTGAACTGAACATAAATCATTGAAGAATCGGTCATGGAAACACTATTTTTTTCACCCGTGCATTAGTTTTTGGTCCAAGTATATGTTAGTTTAAGATTTTTGTTGACCTTAACAAGTGTTTTTACGCTGCGCAATATTTGTTTTATGTATTAGTGATGCTAATGAATAGCGCTATATGAATTTTGTTTTAAAGGATGTGTTTAAACAAAATACATCTATATTTGATTTCGCTAATTTGATAGGAAGTCCAAGAACTGCATGTGTAGAATCACTTTTCAGATTGGATTAATAGTGGTAATTGTTTATTATTCTCTTGCGGACCTGTTATTGCGAAATGAATTTGATACCTATAATGGTTCTTTAGACCAAATCAGTAAAGTGTGTTAGTTTATATAAACAACATATCCTCTGTACCCTATTTATATGACATGCAATTAGTGTTGAATTAATTAAAATAAAACAATAGGTGAGTTAAAGTCATGAAGCTGGCAAAAAAATCCCAAGCTAAAAGTTCATAAAAGCCTAGCCGCGCAAATGCGCGGGCGACCCAGCTAGTTCAAATTAAACCGTTCGTGCATGAAAATTTCCAGTTAACATTTATTTATTCGGACGAAATTTTCTAGTACTCATTTTCAGAGAAAAGTTTTTGAAAACACCAAAAATCGGACCGTTACAGCTTCCATTCCCGTCATCAGTTTCGAGTTTGGTCGATTCTAACTCCTTAATTTTGGATCCAAACTCGCAAAAACATTTGACGAAATTTGTCAAATTCGCCGCACTCAGCTATCCGTTCAAATTTTCCTTGCACGAGTAGATGAATATCATCCTTCCGAACGGCTTTCATGTTTTAACCTTTTTATTTTCACGGACATAAACATATTTCTCTCCAATCTTTAAATTTGCTATAATTTAGGCTGTGAAAAAAAAAACAAAGCGCTCTGCTCGCCGTGGCCGCCATATCCACCTTACACGTCAGCCTGACGTCACGGTGGACCCCACCTGACAATTTTTTTTAAAAAAAACCACAAATAACCACGGGAAAAATATAAAAAATATATCAAAATGCTAAAAAAATGGCCAAATACAATCATGTATGAATGATTCAAATTCAAATTGGCCAACATTTGTATAATTTTATGTAAAAATACAACCATATACTTCAGCATTCCAACTCAAAATTCAAATTTGCATATTCCAAAAAAAAAAAGACTTTCAAACCTGCAGGTTTCCCCCCAAGAAAAAATAAAAAAGAAATGGAAAAAAATTCCATAAATTTCCATACATAACCACCGAAAAAATATAAAAAATATATCAGACTAAATTAAACAAATTTGGAAAACTATTAAATGCTACAAAATCAATAAATTTAAATATATCCAACTGCAAAATATAAAAAAATATATCAAAATTACCACAAAAAATAAATGCTGACTGTCTATAACATATGATCAAAAAACAAATTTGAATATTTTGAAAATTTAAATGTCTTTCAAATCTGAATATTTCAAAATTTTAAATGCCTTTCAAGTCTGATCATTTTACAAACGTAAAAAGAAATCAAATCTGAAAAACTTCCCAATTTGAAAATTTTCCGAAATCTGAACAATTTTTGAACGTAACCTCTTTTTGCATTTCAATAATTTCAAATTTCCACACTTTTAAAATAAAGACATTTCCAAATTTAAATTTTACCACACGGGCGTGGCGGTGTCGCCGCGCGAAATTTTCCTAGTCCTAATTGATTTGTCAAGTATATCCCGTATCTGATTGCCAACGCTTCATTCGTTGCAGCATCAATCGCAAAACTAGTATTATTGTTGCTAGCAGCCAAAAAGTTGCCTTTGTCATCGCGGACTATGGCACCCGCTGCTCCTCTTCTATAATTGGCATCAAAGCTAGCATCAACATTAACAGTGACAGAGCCTTCCTTTGCTTTGGCCCATGTACTTTCCTTCTCTTTGTACTTCGGATCCGTGGATCCTACAAATTCAGCTGTAAGGACTTGAATAGACATAACAGCTTGAGATAGACTTTGGACCGGTTCTCCAAAAACCTTCTGTCTTCGGATCCACCAAATATACCACGCAGTGGTTAAAATTAATTCCCTCAAGTTTGCTGGCATAGTTTCATTAGGACTAAAAAATCTTCCGTGTGTATCAGAAAATCAAGCACTACACTTCCCGACCGATCCAACGAACACGCCTCCTCTATTGTACTCCACAACCCCATTTTCTTCCAGATTTCTCTAGCTCCTTCACATAAAAATAATGTGTGTTTTATATCTTCACTTGCTCCGGCGCATAAAGGACATGAGCTATTGGTAATGACATGCCTGTGCGCCAAAGAACCATAACAGGGAAGAATTGCATGCAAACATTTCCATGCGAAAATTTTAATTTTTGATGGCAGCTTGCATTTCCAAACCTCATCCCAGACCGGGTTCAGACGAGACGTGTCAGAGCCATCTAGCCTTCTCAAGTTATTGCCAAACTGATGCTCCCATTCCATATGGTACGTACGCTGACCGGACTGAAAACATACCGTTCTTATTAAATCTCCAAGACACAAAATCTTCCATATCATACTCCCTCTTACCTCGCCGGTGATAAGAGGCTAAGAGCACCTATTTGATCTTAGCCGTTAATCTGTCCTGAGGAGTAGGACCAATCTGTTAGCACGTGCAAATTAACCGGCCATAACCGGTGGGCTCGCTCGGTTGTCGAGCAGGCGTATAAGGAAATTCCCCTCCGTGAAAGAAAGTAAGAAAGAAAGAAAGAAAGAAAGAAAGAAAGAGAGGCGGCGGCCTAGGGTTTCAACCCTAGCCGTCACCGCCGGCGCCATCTGCATCTTCATCGTCGCCTTCGTCTAAGAATTTACGGGTCCTCGCCTCCTCTAGTTGCCGCTCTAGCACTAGGAGGGGTGGGGACCTCGGACCTGCGCAGGGCGCTATACAAAGGTCCTTAATGTTAGAGCGTGGTTTTGGTTGTTTTGTTTTTCGTCAATGGAGATGGCTTCGTCTGCAATAAATGATCTTCCGCGCTTCGTTCGACGGCGTGATCTCCTTCCCGACGTCAATGGTGGCTTTGAAAGATTAAGTTTGTCTAGGTATGGTTCTTCAGATCTTGCTTCGCCAGATCAATCTTAGAATGTTTCTTATGGTTGCTGCGAGGAGGATTGTCCTCGCAATATCTATCCCGGCTACTACGTTTTTGGCAATGATGATTCGTTCTCTCGGCTTCCAACGACGTCGACAAAGTGGTTCGGTTATTTGTCCCTGAAATATCAGTGGTGGTGCAGTTGCCGATGTTGCTTGATTAATTTAATGGCTGCATGCGTGCACAAAGCCTTGGCATTGCGGCTCAAAATTAAAAGGGGAGAAGCTTCGTTGTTATTCACAGGTCTGTGGTTTGGTGTATTCGGCATTGTTCAACGGCTGCCTTCAGAAAAGTACAAGATTGTGTCATGGAAGAAGAAAGGGCTTGAAGATCTCATAGATTTGCTCGTCTCTTCTAGTATTGTTTTTGTAATCGATGTAATCGTGTACTCTTTGCTGGTTTAATATCTATGGTAAAATTAAAAAAAAATCCCCTCCGTGAAAAACAAGGAAACCGAAAAACCTCCTCTCGCGAATCAATCTCGCTCTCAGATCGCTCATCAAATTAATCGGAGAGATATAAAAAAACTCCTGAATCATAGTTGAAAGGATCGAGTAGGTTGACTAGAGGGGGGGGGGGGTAAATAGGCAACTACAAATTTTCTTTTTCTTTTAATCAAATTAAGGATTTGCTAAAATATAAGTTTTCTAGATATGCAACTAGGTGAACAGTCCTATATGATGAGCAAATGATAAGCTAGCAAGATATACTAAACAAGATAAGCTAGCAATACAAGTAAAAGAAGGTTAAGAGATAACCACACGGTGACGCGGAGATGTTTCACCGGAGTTCACTTCCCAATGGAAGCTACGTCTCCGTTGGAGCGGTGCGAAGTCACAAAGTGAACTTCGAGTAGCCATGATATGGCACACCGTATCTCCCTCGTGTTATCCTCCGATGAGGAGTTCCACGAGCCACTATATGATGCCCTCGAGGTCGGCAACAAACCTTTACAAGGATGAGGCACACTCCACAACCGAATTGGAGGCTCTCACCAAATTCCCGTGGCTCCCAAAACCACGAGAATCACAAGGCCAAGGCACGCATCCATAACTCAATTGGAGGCTCTTGGCTTTTCCCCGTGGCTCCCAAAGCCACGAAGAACACAACTTCCGTCTAGGGTTCAACGAACCCAAGAGGTAACAAGATCCGCTAGGGATTAGTGGGTGGAATCAAAATTGCTTTGGTGGAAGTGTGGATCTAGACCTCCTTCGTCACTCCTCAAAGTATGAGGGTGTTTGAGCCGATGGAGTGGGAGATCTAGGAGGTTGAAGCTTTGCAACAATGGTGGAGAGAGTATTTTAGAAAGCTTAGCTTCTTATGAAGAAGAAGACTAGTATATATAGCTCCACACTAAAAATGGCCGTTGGACAGATTTCTGCAAGCGCGCGGTACTACCGGACCAGAAGGCCCGGTACTACCGGACGGCAGAAAGCAGTAGTCAAACAGATAGATTGACCAGGCGACGCGAGCGCCCGGTAGTACCGGAGATTTCATCGGTACCAACCGGAAGGGCGCAGGATCGGTAGTACCGGAAAAGTTCCGGTACTACCGCTTAGGAATTGACACCCTATACAGAAGCATTTTGGCGCTCGGCGGTACCTGGCTCGGTACCCAGACCGGTACTACCGAGCGAGCTCGGTACTACCGGGCCGTTTCATCCGGTACTACCGGAGCCAGGAAAATGTGCCAATCACATTGGATTTCAGTGAATAGGATGGCTGTGGAGTGCATTTGGTTTGTGCAAAATATGTAAACAGATTGATTCCGCCCAAACCTCCACAGCGGATCCCCCTCTTGATACTACGGTTTTCCTATAAGGTAAAACCCTAGGAAAACTATAACTTCTCGCTTGACGCTTGTAGAGGAGAAATCCCACCATCATGTGTGAATATATAAGATGAACCTCAAACTCTTTTAGCACACAATTAGTCCGCTTATTGTGTTGTCAACAAACATCAAAACATATAGGGATAGAAATGTCCTTTCAATCTCCCCCTTTTTGGTGTTTGATGACAACACAATGTTTAGCGACAAAAGATTTGCAAAAGACAAGCGGGCTCCCCCTGAATGTGTGCATTATTTGTAATTTGCGTTTGAATGCAAAACACACCATATTCATGTGGGATGAGCACCCCTTATATTTTACCAACCTAGCAAGTTTAACTAAATAGGCATATGAAAAAGAACTTGCCAAAACGTGTAAGACATAACCAATGATAGATAGCTAAATAAGTCTATTACATAGCACCACATAGTCTTAAACACATAGGTTCATGCATGTCTTACACCACGCGCAATGAAGTTCATAAACCAAATAAGATGGAACACAAGCGGTAAAGAGTCAAAGAAAGAGCAAGCTTGTGTCCCTCCCATGCAAATCCCCTCGATAAGTCCTACTAGAACACATTCTCCCCCTTTGTCATCGAAATGCCAAAAAGGGAGAAGCGCGATGCTAAGAAACGTCCCATGGAGAGTCACTCTCCACCCATGCTGCGGTGGACAGGGGTACGAGCCGGATCCTCAGTCTCGGGGGCGTCTTCTTCACTCCAATAACCATGCTTGGAGATCCACTCTTCCTTGGGGGTGATGACCAAGTCACGAGGGTGTTCGGGAGAGTGAGCAATCTCCAACTTCCTCATCATTGCTTTTGTCGCATGGCAGCCTTCTTGTGATAGACATGAGCCTCATACATGCGGTCTTGAATGTCCAACTTGAAGCAAAAAGCCTCTTGGCCTTGATTTGAAATTTCTTGAACCATGAAGGTTCATCCTCAAGAGGCGGTGCACTAGAACTAGCCCCAATCTCCGGAGCGCCTGATGGAGCACTAGTTGAGCCTCTAGCAGTTTTGGAGCCCTTTCTGTCCTTGGGTAGAGTGTGTGCCTTCCTTTGCAGTTGTTTGGCATTGTGCTTGATCACGGGCAAACCATCCTTCAAAAGGTCTTCACCTTTCTTTTCACTCCATTTGTCACAGATGAGGGCCATGATAAATGGTGCATAAATAGGAACTCTCTTGTCAATAGTATTCAGCCACATCTCTTGATATATGAAATCCATGACATCAAGTTTGTTCCCTTTTCCTTTATTTGCCTTTGAATTAGCCATGAGATCAATAGTATAAGAGTGCACTTGGTCCCAATTCCCAATCCGAGGAGCAAGACACTCACGATAGATGCGGTGAAGAATCTCAAAAGGTGGTATGAGATCCTCGGTTTGACCCGGAATTCCACCTTCCATAGTAATGGGAGCAAGCAACTCCTTGCCACCGGATTCATCATTTGAGTGGCATCTCCATCCAGAAGGGGACCTTGGACCTCCATCACGATAACCACCCAAAATAGCCCCAAAATCATTCATTGTGGCTTCAAGCATTGTGTCTTTGGTCATCCATTTGAGGGTCCGAGCATTGTCATTGCCAAAGTGAACTGTTGAATAGAATTGAAGAATATAGTACTCAATGTATGGATGGTTGAAGGTCATAATGTCATGAGACCAAATTCTTCACACATAGCAAGAGTTTCGGCAAAGTAGGATCTAAGCTTATCCTTCTTCATGTGTTCAATATCAATGGAGTGTTGAATGACCACTTTGTGTTTATTGGTTGAACCCAAGTAAATTTCTTGATAAACTCGTTCTTGCTCATTGGTGTGGAAGTGAGGGTTCCTCACTCTAGGGTTCCTCTCCTTGTCATAAGGATTGATCTCCCGATAGGTGCGATACTCAAGAAGACGATATTTGGTGAAGGGCCTTGGAATGGCTTGCTTTTGGACGGGCTGACGGCCTTGAGTTCTAGACGTGGATCTTGTTGGCAATATCTCTTCTCATACTCTTCTTCAATTTCTTCTTCACTTGACTCAATGATCCGAGGTCTCTTTTCTTTACGACCGTAAACCCCTTTTCCACCACGGCTACCTGTGAAATAGCATATATAGGTGTAGAGGGAACATAGGTAAGTGCACAAGTTCATGAATTTGTAAAACAAACAGTTGCTAAATGTAGAAATAAGTCGAAATTGTCAGGTTTCGGTAGTACCGGTGGAATCCCGTTGGTAGTACCAGACAAGGTCTAGGACGGACGTTGACCACGGGAAAAACACGAAATCATGACAAATCGACAAAATAGCTACATTAAGCAACTAGTTAGATCTATCCCAGACCTAGAGGAGACTCTCCCACGAATTTAACCAACAAAAGTGGAGCTACCGGAGATTTGCCCTAGCACATCTTAGGTTTCAAATAGAGACCAAAATAGAGCATGGAAAGGGCAAATACCGGAGGCCATCGGAGAGGAGAGGAGTGGGAACGATTCCCACGGAGCAGATTCGACTAGGGACGGCGTAGGGCGGCACACCAGCGGTGGCGGCCGGCGGCACTGGGAGGCAGAGAGGAGGTGGGGCGAGCAAAGAGTGGGTTTGGATTTGGGGAAGAAGGCTCTTCCCCGATCCATATATTTTTCGAGTCAACCCCGAACGCTCGGTAGTACCGGCCAAGTGCCCGGTAGTACCGGCCGCTCGGGAAAATCGCAGATGTAAATCTACAACTTCCCAGGCGTCGGTAGTACCGGTCCGTGGCACCCGGTAGTACCGGGACCTGGAACAACCACTAAATTTTTGAAAATTTTGAACTTGTGCAGGGAATTTCAGATGGTTTTATGAGGTGAGATAATGGCATAGGTTAAGATAAGTCACTGTAGGCTGTGAATAAACACTTGGAGTTGCAAGATACAACAAGAAAAGCCCAACATCCAAGAGTTTCTTCAAAAGATCGAGCAAGGTCTAAAAATACCCAAATAATTCAATTAAAACCAACTCCCCAAGTAAAAGAGGAGGGCGGTGGCCGAAGCCACCATGTTTGAGTAAGGGTGACTTGTAGCCGCGAAGATATATCTTGGGCTCAAAATCATAACTCATCTTTGAAGTACATTTTAGTCACCAAAGTGACAATTATGCAAGATTTGTCTATTTGCGCATAATGGGGGAAGTGATGACTCATGAATTGAGCTACACTCCCCCTATGTCCATGCCTACATCCAAACCAAATAACTATCGTCTAATATGGGTAGGTATGCAAGAAGTCCACTAAGTCCAATTGCTTATGTCCACCACATTTAGTTCACCTCTCAACTCTTTGAATCTTGCTTCACCAAGAGGCTTTGTGAACATATCGGCGAGTTGATGCTTGGTGTTGACATAGTTGATTTCAATATCGCCCTTTTCAACATGATCTCGAATGAAATGATACCGAATCTCAATATGCTTGGTCTTCCCATGAAGTACCGGATTATGAGCAATCTTGATGGCACTTTCATTGTCACACAAAAGAGGCACTTTGTCACAAATGACACCATAATCCTTTAAAGTTTACCTCATCCATAATAATTGTGCACAACAACTCCCGGCGGCAATGTACTCGGCCTCGGTGGAGGAGGCGGCCACACAATTTTGTTTCTTGGAAGACCAACTCACAAGAGACCTACCAAGGAATTGGCAAGTACCTGAGGTTGATTTTCTATCCATTTTGCAACCCGCCCAATCGGCATCCGAATAACCTACAAGATCAAAGCTTGTCCCATGGGGGTACCAAAGACCAAAGTTAGGAGTATCCATCAAGTATCTTAGAATCCTTTTAACCGCGGTTTCATGACTTTCCCTAGGACTTGATTGGAATCTTGCATACATACCCACACTAAACATAATATCCGGTCTAGATGCACAAAGGTAAAGCAAAGATCCAATCATAGAATGATAAAGCTTTTGATCAACTTCCTTACCATCCGGATCTAAGTGAAGATCCGCCTTGGAGTCCATGGGAAACTTGTATGGCTTGGCATTGTTCATATCAAATTTCTTGAGCATGTGCTTAACATACTTGACTTGACATAAGAATGTTCCTTCTCTCCATTGGTGGATTTCAAAGCCAAGAAAATAATTCAACTT
The DNA here is from genome assembly GCA_947311845.1 of Poa pratensis. Taxonomy (NCBI): domain Eukaryota; kingdom Viridiplantae; phylum Streptophyta; class Magnoliopsida; order Poales; family Poaceae; genus Poa; species Poa pratensis. The sequence goes on along the minus strand of CAMZMU010000057.1, from coordinate 25,789,486 downwards.
TCCCATCATGGACATCTCAAATTCCTTGGTCATTAGCTTGGAAAATTGATCTCTAAATTCATGGTTAGTGGAACCAAAGATAATATCATCAACATATATTTGGCATACGAAGAACTCTCCATTTATCCTTTTTATAAAAGAGTGGGATCTATTACCCCAATTTCAAAGCCACGGTCTACTAAGAACTCCTTGAGATGATCATACCAAGCACGTGGAGCTTGCTTGAGCCCATAAAGAGCCTTATGTAGTAAGTAGACATGGTTAGGAAATATAGGGTCTTCGAAACCCGGAGGTTGTTTAACATACACCAACTCATTTAGTGGACCATTTAAGAAAGCACTTTTAACATCCATTTGATATAATACAATATTATGAGTAGATGCATAAGCAATTAGTAAGCGAATGGATTCAAGTCTAGCAACGGGGGCATAGGTTTCACCGTAGTCTACTCCTTCGATTTGGGTGTAGCCTTGTGCAACCAATCTTGCTTTGTTGCGGATGACTTGACCATGTGAGTCTTGCTTGTTCTTAAAAATCCACTTGGTTCCAATGACATTATGGCATGTGTCTTTGGTCTTTCAACTAATGACCACACTTTGTTGCGCTCAAAGTTGTTCAATTCTTCATGCATAGCCGCAATCCAATCCATATCTTCAAGAGCATCATATACCTTGAGAGGTTCTAAGCTAGACAAACAAGAGACATGACCACAAAAGTTAGATAATTGATTGCGTGTGGACACACCCCTACGGATACTCCCAAGGATATTTTCTTTGAAGTGGTGAAGATGATCTAATTTTGATGCACGCCGGATGACCCGGCGTTCCATGGCTTGACCAATTGTTTCACCAACACAAATATCTTCATCATTGCCTTCATCTTGCTCATGGTCAACCCTAAGTCGAGTTCTTGGGGTTGTGGGTTCATGATGTTCTTGTTCACCACTTGAGTTGGGTGGGTCTTGACCATTTTCTTGATCATGTGGATGAATGTCATGTTCTTGTTCTTGGATAGTTTCTTGATCAATTGTTGAGGTGGATGGCTCAACTTGAGTAGAACTTGTTCCTTCTTCTTGAGTATCAACAATAGGTTCTTCAATGGGAATAAGTTCTCCAATCCCCATAGTTCTTATGGCTTGAGATGGAGCTTCATCACCTACATCATCATGATCAATATGCCCCGCTGATGCATGTAAAATGCATACATGAACTTTGCACTTTAATTGCTTATATTCCAATCATATTTGCATCATATAAGGGTTATATCAATGTTTTATAATGATTTTGGGAATATTTCATAGTTTTCCCATTTATTTGGAATTAACCCTGTTTTTCCAGAAAACGTCTTTTTTAGTGTTTCAGACTTTCCGGGAGCTTCGGGACTCCAAAAAGGGCAAGGCCAAAGAGCACGGTTCAGAATTTTCGAGACGAACGCAATGGGCTTAAATTGAAGACCAGAAGCCCAACAGGCTGGAAATGGGAGGGTCCCACGCGGCCTAAAATACCTGGCCGCGTGGGCCCAGCTCTTTTCCCCCTCGGAGCTCCGTGGCCGTCGATCTTTCGTCCACCGACTCCGTCTTGACCTAAAAACGCCTATAAAAAAGGTCCCCTGGCGTTTCGCGAAAGGAGGCGGCGGAGAAACACAAAACCACGAAACAGAGAGACAGAAGGCTGCCGCCGGAGAAGATCGGAGGGGGGAAACGCCGCCGGAATCGCCTCCGGAGGGCTCCACCCCCCTCCGGCGTGTTCATCATCAACATCTACAGCAAGAACTTCTTCACCATCATCACCATGATGAAGGGGGAGTAGTCCACCCCCTGGACTAGGGTTTGTGGTGGTAACTTTTGTATCTCTTCTCTCTCTTGAGCTTCACTAATTAGTACCGTATGAGCTGTTGAACATGATTACGGTCATCTATGTAATACCTTTGTGGTGAATATTGTGGCGTGAGATGATTTGTTATGCATTTACTGTTGTGTTGGAGCTTTTGTGATTTGTCATACTTTGAAGTATGATGTATGTGGGTACGGGATGGCCGATGTGACACGGCATAGGTATTGAGTGACACAGTACCGCCCAACATCCTTTATCTGGGGGTAAAAAGAAAGAGTATGATGTGGGAGTGAGAGAAACCACGCTAGCCTTACGAGGGGTGACCTAGCAACACAAATGAGTATTTCTTTCAACTATGTGTTTTAGGACATATAGCCGTCATAAAAAGCTACCATAAAAACATGACAATTGTGTGTACTTTATCTATAACATGATGATCACCGTAGATGAGAGAGAGAGAGAGGATTAAGTGAACCCATGAACCATGTCCATTGTTCCTATAAGAAACACACACTTGAGCTTGTCCTCTTGCTAGATAGAGGGTTGGGCTTTCTCTCTCTGAGAGCTTTCACTTGCTACTACCTTTGTCTTGTCCTCTTGCAAAGAAGAGGATTGGGACACTTTTACATCCATCAAACCAACCATCTTGTTCTCTAAACTTGTTTAGTGCATAATCAACTAAAACTTGTGACACTTTAGTTGTAGGGAATAGATAACTTTTCCTTCTTGCTCCTGCGGATCGATACCTTACTTCCACATTGAGAGGTGCTACAGTGATCCCTTGCTCTTGGGGGTTATCACCCGCTTGGGAGCCATTATCCTCGTCAAACTCCACATTCATAGATTCTTCAACACACCCGGTGGTTATGTTGTAGACCCTATAAGCATGAGAGTTTGCGGCATATCCAACAAGTATACCATCAAAAGATCTAGACTCAAATTTAGCAATTTTGCAACCTTTAATGTAAACATGGCATTTGCAACCAAAGACTCGAAAGTAAGATACATTTGGCTTTTTACCGGTGAGGAGTTCATATGGTGTCTTTTCCATGAGAGGACGAAAGAAGAGCCGGTTTGAGTAGTGACAAGCGGTGTTGATGGCTTCGGCCCAAAAGTTGTATGGGGAATGAAATTCGGCCAACATAGTTCTTGCCATATCAATAAGAGTGCGGTTCTTCCTTTCGGCGACACCATTTTGTTGGGGAGTATATGCAGCGGAATATTGGTGTTGAATGCCCTCCCCACTTAGGAAATCATCCATAGTGTAATTCTTGAACTCCGTACCATTGTCACTTCTTATTGCCAAAATCTTGGAGTCATATTGGCGTTGAACTAGGGTTGCAAAGTCAATGAATATCTTTTGAGTTTCACTCTTCTCTTGATGTAGAAAGTCCAACAATATCTTGAATAATCATCCACAATCACCAAACAATATTTCTTGCCACCAAGACTATCATATGTGGGAGGCCCAAAAAGATCCATATGAAGGAGCTCCAAAGGCCTCTTAGTGGAGATAATGGTCTTCTTGGGGTGATTCTTTTCATGCATCTTTCCGGCTATGCAAGCACTACAAGGACGATCTTTGGAAAAATTAACATCGGTTAGTCCTACCACGTGTCCACCCTTCACAAGAGTTTGTAAATTTCTCATACCGACATGGCCTAGCCGGCGATGCCAAAGCCAACCCTTGTCGGATTTAGCCATTAGACACGTGGCAATTTGAGTGGTCTCTTTCGAGAAATCGACCACATACAAACCGTTCTCACGAAATCCAACAAAGGCTACTTTAAGAGATTTTGTGAAAAGGATGGTCACGTGGTATTTATTAAAGATAACGGTGTAACCGGCATCGCATAATTGACCAACGGAAAGTAGATTATATGAAAGGGATTCAACAAGGAGGACCTTCTCAATGATAACTCCGGTGTGATCACCACCTTGCCATATCCCAATACCTTAAGTCTTGTATTGTTCCCAATGGTGACATGAGAGAATGAGAGTAATTGTTTCAATAAGCCCTTTACTACTTCTTTGCTTCCGGTCATGTGAGATGAACACCCACTATCAATGAGCCATGAAGATCCACCGGAAGAAAAGCCCTACAATAAATCAAGTCTTTGATTTAGGTACCCATTTTGGAATGGGTCCTCTTTTGTTAGTCACAAGGGTCTTTGGAACCCAAATAGCATAGTGATAATCATCTCCATATGAGGTACCAACATATTTAGCAAAAACATAACCATTTCTAGATTTCATAAGCACATATGAGGGGTTATATTTTCCGGCAAAGTCATTGTGAGTGGCATTGCCCCTTGTGGCTTACCACCCACAATGGGTTCAACATTCTTCTTGCCCAACTCCCCCTCCTTCACAAAAAAATATCTTTTGAAGGGGAGGTAGGCATCTTCTTCTTGTTTGCCTTCTTGGACTTGGGAGCAAACCCAAGCCCTTCCTTGCCAACCACTCCCTTTTGATTGGTCAAAAGATCATTGAGGTTCTTTTCCCCTTGGATGCAAGTGGCTAGGCCCTTTTCAAGTTGGGCCTTCAACCTAGTGTTCTCCTCCATGAGAGATGCTTTAAGACATAAGGGTTAGTAGCACAAGCATTGCATCTTTATCATTATGAGGAGTGGTGAAGCTAGCATATATAAATTGAGCTTGTAATTTAGCATGTGACCCCTTGAGCTTGGTGAGCTCACTTGAGGTCACCTTGTGGGTTTCCCTAAGTTGCTCAAAATTCTCAAGGAGTTTGTTATGACTCTCTACAAGCTCATCATTTTTAATTTTTAGATCACTAGCAACTTGAATAGAGGTTTCACGGGTTTCTTTTGCCTTGGATAAATCCTTGGCTTGGGTCTCCTCAAGTTGCTCCCGGAACACTTGTTCCTCAACAAGTTGATCTTCTAGCTCACCAATTTTATCGGCATGATCACGTGCATGCCCCTCAAGCTCATAAATCCTATTCTCCTTCTCCTCAAGGAGGTGTTTGGCTTCTCCATATTGGTACATGAGAGCCTCAACCATTTTCTTGGTTGGACCTTGGAGCTTGTTTATAAAGAGGGTAATTGATCCTCTTTCTCTTCATTTTTCCCTACATCCTCAACACAATCCAAGAGAGATGGTTTAGAGGAGATAGTAATTTTAGGTGGGGAATTCACCTTGGTTTCCTTGGCCATGAGGCACATGGGCTTGGAGATCTTGTTGTCATTTGGAGCGGAGAAGAGGGGTGCCAATGAAGGAGGAAGGTTGCCCATTGCAAGAGCCGCCATCCCCACTTCCTCACTTGTATCATCATCCTCCTCCTCGCCACCGGACTCATACTCTTCATGTGTTGCGATGACAAGAGCCTTTTGAGGAGCTCTCTTGATGAAGGCCTTGGGCTTGGTGAAGTACTTGTTCTTCTTTAAGATGAGTTGGCCTCCATGATCTTCTCTTCTCTCATAGGGCAATCCTTCACAAGGTGATTCTCCTTTCCACAATTAAAGCACATTCTTTTCATTGGTGGGGAGGTGTTGCTCTTGAGATTCTTTTTGTTCCAATACTTGGTGGCGGCAAGAGCAAGAACCTCATTGAGTTCACCCACAAATCTTCTTCATGATGACACTTGTGCTTTCTTCATATCTTGGATGTTCTCCACATGAGCCTTCAAGGCAAGGTTCTTGTGCCACGAGCTTGGTTGATGGAAGACTTGGAAGTGGCCTTCAAGGTATCATAGGTGATGAATTGTGCCAATAGGTCATTGGAAGACATTGTTGTGTAGTCGCTCTAGCATGAAGATTCATCACCATATTTTCATTGTATGGAACCATGGTCTTGAGGAACTTGGACTTGACCCATTCATCGTCCATATCCTTCTTTCCATTCTCCCTCATGGTCACAACAAGCTTCATGAGTCTTCGAAAGAGATCATTGGGAGTCTCATCTTCTAGCATTATGAAATTGTCAACTTGATGTTGAAGGATAGCTATGTTGGATCGTTGAATGCCTTCATTGCCTTCATATATAGATCAAGATAAACCCAAGCCTCCTTGGCGGTTTTGAGATTCCGCACATGATCTTCATCATTGGCGGACATGGCACTCTCGAGAATGTACTTGGCGTTTGCATCAAGTTGCTCATCAATCTCTTCTTGCTTTGTCAAGTTGTTGGGATCAACCGGATTGTAACCGTGTACAACCACCCTCCAAAGGTGCACTGAGCAGCTGCGAAAATAAGACTCCATAGATTTCTTCCAAGAAAAATAACGAGTATTATCAAGCTTAGGAGGAGGTCTACTTGGTTGTTTATATGAGGTTGGGTGGGTGGAACTTGAGTGAGATATGAACTAGGTGGAGCAAAGTTAAGAGGGGCTTTCATCACTTTTAGTTTTCTCCTTATCACCCAAGGACTCACCAATAGAGGCACGGTTGATGAGGAGGCATTTTGATTATTAATGACCCGAGTATACACCTCGTCCACCATTTTGCCTCATGAACCCAAAGAGTTTTCATGGCTTTCATGGTGAGCGTGCGTCATCATCGGGTGGGGTTATCCCCGCTTCACTTAGTTCTTTCTCAAGTTGTTCTTGTTGTTGTTCTTTAGCAAGTTTTTCTCCTCCTCTTTAGGCTGTTAAGCCCTTAATAAAGAGACCTTGCTCTGATACCAATTGAAAGGATCGAGTAGGTTGACTAGAGGGGGGGTGAATAGGCAACTACAAATTTTCTTTTTCTTTTAATCAAATTAAGGAATTGCTCAAATATAAGTTCTCTAGATATGCAACTAGGTGAACAATCCTATATGATGAGCAAATGAAAGCTAGCAAGATATTCTAAAAAGATAAGCTAGCAATACAAGTAAAGGAAGGTTAAGAGATAACCACACGGTGACGCGGAGATGTTTCACCGAAGTTCACTTCCCAATGGAAGCTACGTCTCCGTTGGAGCGGTGCGAAGTCACAAAGTGAACTTCGAGTAGCCTTGATATGGCACACCGTATCTCCCTCGTGTTATCCTCCGATGAGGAGTTCCACGAGCCACTATATGATGCCCTCGAGGTCGGCAACAAACCTTTACAAGGATGAGGCACACTCCACAACCGAATTGGAGGCTCTCACCAAATTCCCGCGGCTCCCAAAGCCACGAGAATCACAAGGCCAAGGCACACATCCATAACTCAATTGGAGGCTCTTGGCTTTTCCCCGTGGCTCCCAAAGCCACGAAGAACACAACTTCCGTCTAGGGTTCAACGAACCCAAGAGGTAACACGATCCGCTAGGGATTAGTGGGTGGAATCAAAATTGCTTTGGTGGAAGTGTGGATCTAGACCTCCTTCGTCACTCCTCAAAGTATGAGGGTGTTTGAGCCGATGGAGTGGGAGATCTAGGAGGTTGAAGCTTTGCAACAATTTACTTCAAAAAAAAAAAGAAGCTTTGCAACAATGGTGGAGAGAATATTTTAGAAAGCTTAGCTTCTTATGAAGAAGAAGACTAGTATATATAGCTCCACACTAAAAATGGCCGTTGGCCAGATTTCTGCAAGCGCGCGGTACTACCGGACCAGAAGGCCCGGTACTACCAGACGGCAGAAAGCAGTAGTCAAACAAATAGTTTGACCAGGCGACGCGAGCGCCCGGTAGTACCGGAGATTTCATCGGTACTACCGGAACGGCGCAGGATCGGTAGTACCGGAAAAGTTCCGGTACTACCGCTTAGGAATTGACACCCTATACAGAAGCATTTTGGCGCTCGGCGGTACCTGGCTCGGTACCCAGACCGGTACTACCGAGCGAGCTCGGTACTACCGGGCCGTTTCATCCGGTACTACCGGAGCCAGGAAAATGTGCCAATCACATTGGATTTCAGTGAATAGGATGGCTGTGGAGTGCATTTGGTTTGTGCAAAATATGTAAACAGGATTGATTCCGTCCAAACCTCCACAGCGGATCCCCCTCTTGATAGTACGGTTTTCCTATAAGGTAAAACCCTAGGAAAACTATAACTTCTCGCTTGACGCTTGTAGAGGAGAAATCCCACCATCATGTGTGAATATATAAGATGAACCTCAAACTCTTTTAGCACACAATTAGTCCGCTTATTGTGTTGTCAACAAACATCAAAACATATAGGGATAGAAATGTTCTTTCAACAGTCATCCCGAAATTGCTCGTCTAAATCAGTTCCCCGTAATTCGCAAAAAAAAAAAAAACCGTCACGAGGCTCTCTCTCCAAATCTATTTCTGTTGGATTCAGTATCAAATCCCGAATTTTATGCCCTGACGCCGATGAGGGATTCACATGGCAATTGGCATTTTGGCAACGATAGAGACTGGGTGGCCAACTTGATGGTCTTCACCGTGTCGCCATTCTTGGGCTGGGAGCACTACCGATCGGCCGGTCGGGAGCACTGCTTGATTTCTTATGAGAAAATCAAATCATTCATATGACTATTGTCACATTACTCTCAGTCGCTTTGGAGATGGTAGGCGCATACTACTGCCATTTATTTGTTTTCCAACTACTAGGAGTAGTATATTATTTCTTTTTACCATCTAAAACTAACCAAACTGTAAACCCGATAATGGAGGGTTGGGTGACCTATTTACCTCTTATAGTGACCTATTACCCCCCTTTCAATTTAGGCCCTTGGATCGAGGACAGTCCACAATTGCTGGGAGCATGTTAAATTAGTTGACGTCGTTGAAAGCTCTCCCACGTTGGCCCCTCGCGTTCCATCAGTCACACTTTCTCACAAATTTTTGGACACGTCGCTGTAACCTCTCACGCGGTGCGGTGCTCCCTCGTTCACTCGTCAAAATTTTGTCGACGTCGCTGCAAGCTATACAGTACGTAGTATCTCTCACGTACGTTGCCCCCTCGCTCACTCGAGGGGTCACTCTTCTCGCAAGTTGGTCGATCCAAGCTCTGTCCTCACTCGTTGTCACTCTTCTCGCAAGTTGGTCGATCCAAGCTCTGTCCTCACTCGTTGTCCCTCTTCTCGCAAGTTGGTCGTTGTCACTCTTCTCGCAAGTTGGTCGATCCAAGCTCTGTCCTCACTCGTTGTCACTCTTCTCGCAAGTTGGTCGATCCAAGCTCTGTCCTCACTCGTTGCCAACTACCCGTGCGCCTGTGACTTATAAATAGCCCGCCAAACCCAGGCCCAACAACGGAGATCTCTGCTTCCCTTCAAGCCACGTACGGTTGATCACTTGATCATGATCATGAAAGAGCACCCCTCTCCGTCTCCGTCTCCGGTACGCACCGGTGCACCACCGCCAAGATCCTCAATAGACATGTACGCGACGCCCGAGCCTGCAGGATCGATCGCAAGCTTTGGCATGACGCAGGACCGTGTCCCGGCGCCGCGTGCAAGGTATATATGCGCGCGCGTTATGTCATTTCGGTACTCCAAATTGTGCTAGGTTCTAGCTTGCTTACCGTACCATGTTCTTTTTTGCGGGTAGTTTGTGGAACAGGTAGCCGAGGTCCACGAGGTGACGAACAACGGCCCCATCAACGCTGCAGGCCAGGTGAGAGAGATCGACTACCTCACTCAAGAATCTGCTGTCGGTTTCTGCGGGAATTGCTATTTATCCAGATTTTGTTCTCTTCCTATATCCGTTGACGGGTAGAGGCTCTCTTATCCAATCATAATCCTAAATAGGTTTTTTACCAGTCTGCTCTATTAATGCAGAAGTCTAATTAGATCTAGTATCTCTTGAATTTTTGAGTGACCTTTGAGAAGGCATTCAGCTAGCCACAGTGGGAGTAACTAGTAACATCACACAATTTAAGACAAGTTTGTTTATGTGGCAGATAGTTAATGAGTAGAGAGGTGCTTGTGGTAACTTAGCTAGTTACTGTAACATCACACATATCAAGACAAAATGTGTCTATAGTCTAATAAATAAAGTATTGCATGACACCACACATTGGTTACGCCCCACTATGGAGTTAGTAACATCAACATGTTACTACTCTATGTTATTTCCCACTATGAGCAGCCTCAAGGGGTTCACAAATAAAACAACAAAACAAAAACGCTCATTTCATGAAGGTTTTATTTGTTAATATAAACGAACCATGCGAGCAGCTCTATTTCAAAATAAGAAGGAAACAAAAAAAAGTTGGTGTCTTTCGTGACAGATCTAGGGTCTTAGGCTGTGCCAGTGAAATTGGAAGACTGGCACGAAAATACTATAGTACAAGTCAAAGCGGAGTTGAGATGATTTATGTTGGTACTACCTACATTAATTTAGGATTGGAGTACGTACAACATAAATGCTTATAATAATGATTGTAGTAGATATTTACGGGCGTATCAGGTGAAAACGTCCAGATCCTGAAAATCTGCAAATTTTATTCTGGTCCGTGCGATCGTGTACCAACGGTTCAGATGTCCTGTGAGTCTCCTCGCGGTGATTTCACAGAAAAATGCCCGCAGCCACAAGTTACCGTTTGCAATGAGATCCTTCAGTGAAGTGTTATTTTTTGACTTGCTCGTTGTTCCAGGAAATTTGGTTCAGATTTCTAACTAAATTTATTATTATTTTCGGTGAAGTGTTATTTTTATGAAAAAGTTCAGAAATTTAAAATTTCGCCATGAAAAATTTAGTTATTTTAGAAATATTCCACATAGATTGCGCACATATTTGCCCAACATTTCATCATACAAAAAACTCGGATAAATTTTAAAATAGATACAATTTTCAATAGATTTGTATAAGGTATGTTCAAAATATGACAGAAACTCTTTATATGTGCGAAATCTTGATAAAATATTTGTGGTCTCACAACATCATTAATGAAATTTGCATGAAACCTATATTATACTCGAAAATATGTCATATTGATGTGAAACAAGTCAAATATGACAAATTAATTTATTGAAATTTCATTTTAATTTCAATAAATTTTCGTAGTTAGAATTTAAACTTTTTCAAAATATGCCCAATATTGATCTTGTTTTGAAGATCTCGTCGCCATGAACTCAAATATAAAAAAATATGACTAATCGGACATTTGGTTCAAAAGTTATGACCCATACAAAATTGACAAACAAATAAAAAAGAATGGGTAGGTGGGCAGCAAAAGCACTGACACGAATCGGACATCTGTAGGGGGTTTCTAAAATTGTATGGTGGTGAAAGCATAACACGAGATTTGACCGTTCCTAGCTAATCCGACGACACAGACGCGAATTTGCCGATTTGCAGGATGTAGTCCATTTTCACATTATACGTTCCCAGATATTTACGGCGGACCAAGAAAATTCCGTAAAAGAATCTGTACGGTGTATTAGAAATGTGTTGTTGTCATTCAAAATTTGAAGTCTTTATTTTGTTTTGTGAGTAACAAAAAAACATCTATGCAAAAATGAATGGCTGAATAGAAAAGGTTGCATTCCCAAATTTCTAATCTTTTGTTTGCTTTTGCAACTAGCATTAGTTCATTTAGGACTTCTTTGGATCACAGGATTTGAAAACATAGGAATTGAAAAAACACAGGAATCCGAATCTGACAGGATTTCAGGTATAAAACAGAGGATTACAAAACAGAGAAAAATTGCAGTAATGGTCATTTGGATGAAACAAAGGAAAAACACAGGAAAAATGTCTCAATCCTACGCGAATGAGTGTAAAAAAGATATTATAATGGATGTTGAAATTCTTATGGGATTGAGGTGTTGGAATGCAACCCATTGGAATTTTGGAGGTGTCATTCATTCGATCCAAAGGGACTCCTTAGGAAAAATTCTTATCTATACTACTATTAAAAGAGCAAACATGTTGGGATACATTAAATTTTGTCCGTTCAAATTTAGATCAATGATTCAGATTGTCCAGATGTCGAGCACCAAACAATTTTGACCGGGTCAAACCGTTTTTTAATGCTACGGTTGAAAAAAAAAATCACAACTCACGGTACAGGGAAATTAGGAAAAAGTTAAACGCAAATGGTAGCACTCTGATCGTATTCGCAAAAAAAAAAGCACTCTGATCGGAATCAGGACACGATCGGCACAGAGGCCACGATCGGCCCAAACCGAAACTAGCCCAGCAATCAAAACTAGCCCCTCTCGCCTTCTTCTTCCGATACCAAGTCTAGTACCGATACGAACTCTGCTACAACTGCTCGTGGACCGTGGTGCTGTCCAACACGTAATACTTGACACGTTCAGGAAGAAGAAGGGATGTACAAAAGGATTGAACTCCCTCGACACAAGCCACAACCCACCCCGACCCCCGAAACTTCCAATCCCGCCGTTTCGCCCGTCGCCGACATTGCTATTCGATCAGAGCTCTCCTCGCCGGCCGACGCGTCTCTACCGACGTTGCCCCGTGTCTCCTTCCATATCGCCTCTCATCTGTGACGGCGGCCGGAGAAGGTGAGTCAAGTCATCCTACAAGCAACGAGCATATCTTGCGACATCAAGGTCTCCAATGATCTGAAGTACATTGACAATTGCAACAGTAAAAACTCATTTCAAGTACAGTTGATATAGTTGAAGCACAGCGAAAATATGGTTTATTTTTTATGGAATCTTTGGCGTCAGCCTATAGGCTTTCTAGTTTTTCGAATTTCTTCTTTGCTCTAGCAGCAAGGAGTCATGAAAATACGTATCAGATTCACTTTATTTTGCATGTGTTCTACTTCGATGATTGTGTATGTACATGTATGTACCTCCAGAAAATATAAGATTGAAAATCTCTCATAATCGATCAAAGTAACTTCACTATATCTGATAATGATCAAACTTAGTGGTTTGTAGTAAAAATCTCCTCGTGACTCCTCTGTATGTACCTATATAAAATCCACTACTCTTTCTGTAAAATATTCCTCCTCACACCTCTGTACATGTAATGTAACTCTAGAAAATCCACTGACCTTCCTGTTTATTTACACCATCTTCTTGCTTTGGATCAATTCCTTTGACAGTAAGATGAATAACAGACTGAAAATATATTTATATTCTCCTCGTGACTCCTCTGTACATGTATGTACCTATATAAATCAGATTAATCCATTACTGTACAATTCATTAAATTGTGCAACAAATTGCTCGCAGATAATCCAAATCAGATTTCTACAAGAAGCAGTACCGGATTTGTACAGAATACCAAACACACTTTTGCAAATGACTCAGCCAAAGGAAATTAATATGGGATGGAGGTTCCTCACCATTTTAATACTTGTGGCGAGGGAAGCGTGGTTGTGATTGTGGCCGGCCAGAATCAGCAGCATTCGTAGGAGTTTCCCGGAAACCCACGATTTTTTTATAAATATGGCCCTTTGCGTAATTGTATTGTCAAAAATGGCCCCCTCCAAAATCTATTGTCAAAACTAGCCCGACGGGAGGCAAAAAAGGAGACACGTGTCTCATCCCGCCACATCAGGAGGCGGAAAGGACGTCCCGCCATGGGGACCGGTGGATAGGACATCCAGCCTTTGGCATTGGCGGGAGACGGCGGGGCCCAGGCGGAAAGAAATTCCAGCCTAATATTTAATGTTGGTATGGCATGGCACGGCATGCATGCGCGTCTGTGTCGGGTAGAGGAGAGAGAGCAGCAGCACGGCATGCATGCACGCTTTTGCCTGTTTGTAGAGCAGCAGCATGGATCGTAGGCAGCAGGGCCCTGGCCAGTGGGGTCCGCCACCTCCCGCCGTTTACACTGGCGGAAAGGACCTCCCGCCAGTTCATGTGCCTGAAAGTGACTCCCGCCATGTGTTGTGGCGGAATGTGACACGCGTCACTTTTGTATGCTCCCGCCAGGCCATTTTTGGCAATGAAACGGGGAGGGGGGCTATTTTTGACAATAACTTTCGGCAGAGAGCTATATTTGTAAAAAAATCGAAACCCACTCAGGGCCATGCCGCTGTTGATGGTCCTCCAGCGGCATGAGTGGTACGGAGGGGAATCAACAACAACTACGCGGAATCACCAATGCTGGATGGGCGGGGGCCGTGGAACAGCAGCTAAACGGGACTAAGGACCGGCGCCGGAGATCTCAGCAGTGGGGATCTTGCCATCTTGGGGAGAACCAACAGAGAATGAGTAGACAGAGTGGATAGCTCTGGTGGAGAAGAGAGTGACCGTGTGTTGACTGACGGTGGAAAGGAGCGTGAGATAGATATTGAGAGGATAACTAATTTTTATATAAATCAGCTAATGTCCATAAGAAGAGAAAAACGTCTCATGTGAAGGTTACTAAGAAGTAATTTCAATTAATATATATAAATTTTTTTAACTCATAGTAGATAAAATTTAAACATAAATAAATTCTGGTTTTATTTTGTATACTATTTATACAGTATATGAAGTATAGGTTGATTTACAAGAAAAATTAATGTTGTATTAACGTTTTTGGTACAATGCCAAAACTTTAAACACTACAAGGGCACCTCCCATGTTGACATAAGAATTCATCGGCAAAAAACTATGTGTCACCAATGTTGGAGTTAACGATTATGCATTTGAACGATGAAGATATTTCACTCCCGTTCCACACAGGTCACAAGCGAAAAAAGATACTTCCTCCGGTTCGAATAAATTGTCGTACATTAAACTGTTGTCTGTGATAAGTGGTCTCCTCCCAACACTTTTTGTGGATCGGAGGGAGTAAATATCAACACTCCCAAAAAATAACAAACACAATATTGCTATATCACCATTGCTTATTGGAATGAAAGAGTGAAAAAATTCTCATAAGTTATTTGGTCTAATTCAATATTTTTTCAAGACATCTATTTAAATGGCTCGGTAAAATAACCGACTGAAAATATATTAAAAACGTATTTATATTATAAAAAGTTGCAAGACGTGCGTTGCACGTGCACGTTCACTAGTGTATTGAAATCCTCCAATATTCATATGAAAATACCCTTAGCTTGCTGCGTTTTGTGGACGTTGATGACGTGTTGCTGCTACCATTGTACAGGGCGTCAACAGTGACCGGCTTGGAGTTGGAGTTGGAGTTGGAGGCCGCGCAACTAATATCTCCAGACGCATCGCGGTGGACAGAGCCGAGTCTACTGCAGTATCGGAAGCCAACATCGACGATGACACTACCGGGTCCGACTTGGAGAGCCAAGTCCCGCACTCAGGCGCATCATCCAAGGAGCAACTTGTGCGCGCGCTGCTGATGGTGAGCTATGCCAGCCTATTCGTCGGCGTGAATGCTGGGTTCCACCAGCCGGTGGCCGCCGCGGGGTCGCTCTTCGCCCTCCACCAGGCCGCTTACTACGGTGTCGTGGCCGCCATCCTGGCTGCCGTGCCTGTGGAGATGGCCACCGCCTTCTGGCTGCGCCGCTCCAGCGACGCGCGCTTTCACGCTTTCGCCGAGGGTCTCGAGAGCGCCGGGGTCGTGCTTCTTGTCATCGCCTCGGCGATCTGTGGTTTCGAGCTCACCATCAAGGCCTAATACGTTTCACAACTGATCGCTTTGTTTCGTGTTTTACAAGGCTCGCAGTTGCAGGCAGACATGCTACAGTATAGGAATGTGTAGAAGACCGTGTTTAATTGGATATATTGGGTATCTGACCAGTCGATGTTTGCGCCTAGGTCCTCCTTTGTCAAAAAGATAATGTGCAGATAACCCTGTTCTCTGTACCGATTGGTGCTCATCGATCAAGCACGTGCGACGTTCATCCAATGAAGTTGCACATCGATTAGGCAAAGAAGGCTGTGCGAATAAAGTGTGTAAAACCTGGGTGGGTGTACCTCCAGTCTGGCTATCGAACTTGTTAGCATTGGATGCCGATGATTAATAAAATCGTAGCCATTTAATCTAAAAAAAGGCATATATTATTACACAATATCATTCGAGTAACGTTTGATAATGCTCCATTGAGTTAGAAAAAAGGAGAACCATGATAAGCTCACCTGCCGGCGCACCCAGCGCGCCTGCTGTTCCTCTCCCGTGAGAGCTGCTGGCTCCTCCCCAGGTTCACCTCAGCTAGCTGGCCCTGGCACCTCCTCCGGGCTGCCGCCGCTAGCTGGTCGCTGCCATGGCGCCTCCCCCAGGCCGCCTACTGCCGCCGGACGGCAACCTCGCGACGCGCCGCCTCCCGTTCCGGACCTCCTGACCGCCTCCTGTTCAAACCGCCAACGTCGCGGCCTCCTAGACCCCTCTCCCTGTCGGCTTTGATTCCAACCGCCGGGCCGCCAACGAGCATGCCACCAAGGAGGCCATGGATGATGAGGCGTCCAATCTTTCGCTGGACTTGGAGAAGACGATGCCCCGCGACTGGATTAGGCACGAATTCGCTCGATCTAGTTTCTACACACCTTCGGAGTGGCGGATTCATGGGAGAAGAGCTCGAATCGGTCATGGGTGTGCCTCCATTGACGATGACAGAGAGGTCAGTTTTGGGGTTTTATTTTGATGTTACATGTGCAGTTTTGCTACATTTGAGACAAGTTCTGTTGTGTAAGCATAGGCAAAGTGCTACAATGATTTCAGTGTACATGCTACACTGATTTCTGCAAACGTGACGCCGTACTCACGTTTTGCTACAATCAAATTGAGATTTATTGGATATGTTGTTCGTTTTTGCTACATGGTTGTGTTTGAAGTGCTACAATATTTTTTTGCTACATGTTGCAATTTTTACAGATCCGATTTTTTTTGCTACACACCCGTGCTACATGCGCAAACAAAAATTGTTGCGTCGGCTTTGTTATGCTACATTCATCTGAGGCAACATTTTCTGAAATATCTTTTTGCTACATAGGATGTTACATACAGACAAAAAATGTTGCACACGAAACGTTTTTGCTACCTAGATCAGGCGCGCAAGATCGTTTCACTTAAGTGCATCGGACGGCTCTGGAGGCGGCTGTAGCGATGCCTCCCTACAACTGACGCCTAGCATTTGCTTTTTTTTTGGGTACTCGGAAAAACAAACTTTCTACGCATGAGAGAGTTTCAAGGTAGTCTCTCTGTTCCCAAGTCTTGGACCAACCCAACCCTAGCCGCCGTCGTCCTCGCGCTCGCGGCGACCGGCTGGCGCCGCCCCTCCCCTCCTCCTCTCCCCCACCTCCTCCCGCGTTCGCGCCGCCCCCGTGGCGGCCGGTCGCGGCCGCGCTGCTCTCCCGTCCGGGCTCCTCCCTCCCGCCTCTCCTCCTTCGCCGCCGTCGGCGCGAGCCGCCGCGCGCGGCTCAGATGGTGCCGGCGGTGGCGGATCTTGTCTCCTCGCACGCGTGGGGCGTCTCGCGGGGCGACGCTCTCCGGCGGCGGTGCGTTTCGGGTGGCTTCGGGTCGGCTCCGGCCGGAGGTTGGTGGCACGGCGGCGCTCACGTGGTGTTGTGGGCGGCGCAGCACAGCGGAGCGGCAGGCTACAGCGGAGCAGCGACGGCGACGCTCCACGCCGCCGCGTGCGGTGGAGAGGGCCGGCCGAGCCTTGCGGCCCAGATCTGGGCCCCTCGGGCCCGATATGGGTTTGGGCGGGCCAGCCCGAGCTGAGGCTCGTTCTGCAGGTGGAGGTGATGCTGAGGATGCAGGGGACAGCGGTGACGGCGACCGGCTTGTTGCAGCGTGGTGGCGAGCTTCACGGGCCCGATCTGGGCCCGGCCGGACCCTATCAGGACTGGTGTGCCCCGTGGTGGCTTTACGGGTCTGCTGGACCCGGCTGGACCTGACGGGGACTGGTGTGCTCTGCAGTCGCGTCCGGTCGACTACCGCCCTCGGCAGTGGAGGTTGTTCCCTCCCGCGCGGTCGCAGTACTGCTGACCACGGTTCATTCCTCTGCTCACTTCCATCTTGTAGATCTCGTGGCGGCTACTTCAGTGAGACGACGATGGCGGATTCGGCATCGGTGTGGCGCATGTTCGTGGGCGGCTAGTCTGGTGGTGTCGAGACTCGTCCTCGCGGGGCTCCTGTGCAACGGATCGTCCGAGATTGTGGAGGGGGTTTTCGGGAGAAATCATTGTCGTTTCGTCTGACACCGATGCGGTGCCGCCTCCGGGTGACATCTTTCCTTCCTGAAGGGCGTCGTGGGATTGGTACTCGTCGCTTAGGTGCAGTGTGGTGGTACTTCATGGAGAGGGCACAACGGTTACGGGTCTCCGTCATTTAGTCAATCCGCCTTTGTCTCCATTTTGTTTTTCTTGTTTTTTCTCTTCCCCTTGTTTTGGGTGTATGTTTGCTGCCGCCCCAGCATTTCGACACTGTTGGTTATATCGGGTGGTTGCTATATTTATATAGCGGAACTTCGTCTATGAGAGAGTTTCAAAGAAAACTTTCTACGCATGAGAGGGAGTTTGTGCGTCAAATCGCCGTCAGGTCCTTGGCCGCAGCGCCTATTCATTGAGCCGTCCCCGTCCCGGCGTCACTGCTTACCTAACCGACGACGCCGCGCACTGGCCCACCCTCGTCTCATCTCCCTCCCTCCGCCTCCAACCTTCTGGAAATTTCCGCTAATCCGAGAAAATTCCAACCGAACCCCCAACCAACCAACCAAACCCCAGCCGAGGCGCCGATCAACCGAGCCGCCGCGACCACCGGAGTACTGGAGAAGGAGGGATGGAGGGGGGAGGCGGGGCCGCGTCGCTGCCGCCGTTCCTGACCAAGACGTACGAGATGGTGGACGAGCCGGCCACGGACGCCGTGGTCGCCTGGACGCCGTCGGGGACGAGCTTCGTCGTCGCCAACCAGCCCCAGTTCTGCCGGGATCTGCTCCCCAAGTACTTCAAGCACAACAACTTCTCCAGCTTTGTGCGCCAGCTCAACACCTACGTAAGAAGAACTACTCCCCCCGCACCCCTCTCTCTCTCCTTCACCCAATCGCCGTTCCCTAGCTGAAATTGGGGCTTGGACGAAATGCGTGGTGGTTCGTTGCTGTGAGGCTCTGAGCGAGGTTCTGCCTGTGGGTATCGCTGAATTCGGCCGAATTTGGGCAAATCCTCTACGATTCTGCACGAATGTTAATGATTTGTCACTCTTCACCCAAAATACTCCACGCTTTTTTTAAGTAGTAGCCTGTTAGTGTAACAGATTGTGTTGGTTTTCGTTTCTTTTGACAAGTACTCTTAAACCACCAAGGTCAACTCTTCTACTTTTTATTTGTGAAATTCAACTACTACCTTAGTTCAGCCCTATTTCTTCTTGATCCTGTGGAATCTTAGGACTGTTAACAAATAGTGGCAGCTGAATTTGAACTTTTGAAGTAGCATGTTTTCTGGTATAGTTCGTGTCTGATTGTTTACAGTACACTATTTCATTTTAGCATTGACAATACCTGTTGTGCGTGTGTCTTCTCTAACATGTTTCACTACCCGTTTTCATATAGGGCTTTAGGAAAGTAGATCCGGAACAATGGGAGTTTGCAAACGAGGAGTTCATTAGAGGACAGCGATACCGGTTAAAAAATATCCATAGACGCAAGCCAATCTTCAGCCATTCATCAAACTCTCAGGGTGCCGGACCATTAGCTGAAAGTGAAAGGAGGGACTATGAGGAGGAAATAGAGAGGCTCAAGTGTGATAATGCAGCATTGGCCTTACAGATTGAAAAGAATGATCAGAAGAAAATTGATATGGAGAAAAAAATGCAGTCCTTGGAAGACAAGCTATTTGCTATTGAGCATGAGCAGACGAGTCTAATATCTTATGTCAGGGACATTGTGAAGGCACCAGGCTTTCTTTCTACCTTTGTAGAACAGTCTGAGCATCATGGAAAGAAGAGGAGGCTCCCAAAACCAATTTCCTTTCATGAGGATGCAAGTACTCAGGGGAATCAGATTGTGCATTGTGACTTGACCAACTCACCAGCTCATGAACTTTACAGAGAATCGTTTGACAAAATGGAATCATCCCTGAGCTCATTGGAGAATTTCATCAAACGAGCGAGCGAAGCAGTCGGTAATGATATTTCCTTTGATGGTGATTGCCCAGGCCCTTCTTCAGCTGTTGTTATTACAGAGCTCCATTCGTCTGGGGAAAGTAATCCTCGTGCGTGTCCACCTCCATCAATGATGCATACTTGTTCAGCTAACGTGGAAGATTCTCATTCTTCTCACGATATGGCAGAGTCGACCAGCTGTCCAGAAAGTCCTCCCATTTCTCAGACGCATTCTCGTGCAGATTCGCGAGCTAAGGTCTCTGAAATTGATGTCAATTTGGAACCTGCTGTTACAGAAACTGGTCCATCAAGAGATCAAACTGTCCAAGAAACTCCTGCTGCCGCAGCTGGTGCAAACGATGGATTTTGGCTGCAGTTTCTTACCGAGCAGCCTGGGTCGGTTGCACAGGAGGCCCAATCAGAACGCCGGGACAGAGAAGCGGATCAAATGTCAACAGGAGAACGGGGAAACTATTGGTGGGGCAAGAAGAGTGTCGAACAGATGACAGAAAAACTGGGGCATCTAACCTCAGCTGAGAAAACCTGACTCTGTATTTCTTATTTCTTTTAGCTGAAAAAGGACCAGTACAGAAACTTTAGGACCATGGCACCTCCCAATCAGATATTCCAGCTAACATTTGATTTGCAGTGTATCATATTGCAGTGTGCTTAGAATGTTGCAGAGACTATGCTATACTACCCTGATGTACATTCATACTTTATTAGTTGATACCGTTGTCCATGCCTCGTGCTATTTCTCAGATTGTTGGTTAGTTATTATTGTCCATGGCTCATGATATTTCTCAGTATTGTTGCCTGTTGCAATATATTGGATGGCACTGCACTCTTACTCGGATAGCATGGTTGGAACGTGGGTCTTGATTTTTTTTTAATCTCTGTGCACGTTTCCTATATTTGGATCATTGCCTGATATTTCTGGCTCTCTGGAAGAGGAACCAATGTTTTAGTTTCACACCTTAATTTGCTGATTTGAGATAGCTGATTTTAAAGTTTGCGTCATACAGATATTTTGTCCTCCGGTCAGCCCAATCTCGCATGCATTGTATTGTTTATCGTGTTACTGTTTGGTTTTGAAGAACGAAAATCTGACTGATGCCGTACTGAAAATCAGTTATATTCTGATTTGACGTGGCCTTAATGATCAGTTGTTTTATCTCAACTCCAAGGATAATTTCGTTTTTCTTGCGTGGTGTCATCGCCATCAACTGACAACGGCATCTTTCCGCTGGTTGTATTAAGATTTCTTTGGGTGCTTTCCTTGGGCTTCAGCAAACCAGCAGCTCGCCTCTAGAGCAGGTAACATTTCTGACGCCATAGCCGAGGGATTCGTTGCTGCTATTGTTGATATGGGCTCTAAACGGGACCCTGCTTCCTCGCTGTTGCTCCTGTGCTTAGCATGCACATGCATATTGTGAGGCAGTGAGCGTTGGGGCAGATATTTTCGAGTTCTCAACGTGACCCCAGATGATGCTCACAAAATGCGCTGGTATGCATGATTAAATCAGGAACTGGACCTGCACCGTCCATGGGCTTTGGACCTAACTCACCTTGGACTATGTTGGACTGGACAACATTGGACTTGGACATCTGTTGGGACTTTGGTCCAATAGACAGTGGATATTGCTGGACTCATAGGATGGGATCCATCCAAAATCCATTGGACCTTGTCTTTTTTTTGCGGGTTAAACGGAGAGCTTTATCTCTACTATATAATATGTCTTCAGGTGATGGTTGGTACGTCGTGTACAAAAGACGGATATACCCTCCCACCAAATCGCATATTACCACTTCTTTGCCACAAAACGGTTCGTCGGCTTTTCCTCTTCTATTCTTACCTCCTCCCTCACGCGCGGAAGAAAAAAATCGCTGGAAAGAAAATCCATGCTTGTCGTAAAGACGTACACCCTTGTCCCCACGATCTCATCTCCATGCCTCCGACTCCTTTTCTTCTTCCTCAAAGTAACTGCACGGCAAACCGTCAGTTCCCCTTCTCCCGTCTGACTTCTTTTCTCCCGGATGGAGAGGAACGGCCGGTTTCCACCTCCGAGGGCGCCTTCGTCCTCCAGTCCTCCTTGGTGCCGGCGACCTCGCCATCTACGCCTAACCCTCCACCAGTCCTTAATGGTGGCGTCTGAGCTCACAAAGGGGTGGTGTTCACTGGAGCACGACTCCGGAGTCCGGACTCTTGCGCTCTTGTGCAGCCTCGTGGGCGTGGTGGCGCCATGGCGGCACTGCTGGGCGCGCAAGTGGTCACCACCGACCTCCCCGACCGCCTCACGCGGCTCTAGAAGAGCGTCGTGGAGAAATTAAGCAACGGTGATGCTTGGGTGGAAGAGCTCGTGTGGGGCGACAATGGCGAAGATCACGCCTGCCTTCCAGTGGCCTCTCGATCGTAGTTGCAACTGCCGAAATTCATGCCATCAACGACAGACTCGCTTTGTTTTCTCTCAGGAAAGCGAAATAATCCAGTCAGTCCTCGATCTACCGCTGCTATTCTTCCCAATTGACTGTCAAGTCACCTCTAACTCCAAGATGACAAGACGCGGTTGTGTTCGGGCTGCCAGCACCGTCCAAGCTGATGCAGTTCAGCACTATTTCTCTTGCCTTCTCAGGATTTTGCCATTCCCTGAAGGAGATAAGTACGGTCGACTTATCATGTGATTCTATTGGTATTATTCCAACTAGCAAAGTGCCCGTGCGTTGCAACGGGTGTGAAATAAATCAAACATGTTAGAATTGAACTTAAATTTGATTTTGGGTCTATCATCCTTTTAGAGTATACCGGCTTTCTCCCATGCTCCAATTCTCATACCGGTCCTATTATACAATAATCCACACAAAAGTAAAACAAATACTTGCCGCTTACATAATAATATTCTTTGCATACGTCATGGGTATTCAAAAGTATCTCACATATTTCAGAACACATGATTTTATCAGAACTAGAACCAAATCAATCTCATATTAAGAAAATATAAGCGCGCTCCGAGCGACCTCAAGCAATTCAAATGGAACTTGTGCTCAAATGAAGAAACGAGTCAAAAAAAAGAGGGAAGTGAAACCAGAGGCTATTATATCATACGAGAACCAACACCTGGTTATGACCAATAATAAGCATGCAAACAAACTGTGTTAGGACATTTAGTGCGGTCGTGGTACATTCAGATAAGGCCCAGAGTTCAGTATTTTGGCTTTAGGTATTATACTTGTCGCCACATGTAAAACATTCTCCCCGATATCGTCGAAGAACTTTCAGAGTATCCACCTGTTCAGACCATTTGTTTGGACCGTCTTGTTATCAGGTACCACTTTGTTTACATATCTCAATGGCTTTCTATTCCTTTGGTGAACCAGCCAAAATTTCTTGACCGGCATGATCTGCTTTTTAGTTTGATATCCAGTGACTGTCTTGGCATCAAACTTGACAAAATGACACATGTTATCAGGTACCACTTTATTTTCCTTCAAGAGGGCCGGATATAGCATCGCATCAACTGTTCTTGGGTTAGGAAGCACAATTGCACTACATATGATCTTTCTTTAAGCCTTTCGAGAACATTGCCACAAATGAAGTATCATCTAAGCTAGGATCATGCACGAGGATTTTATGCATCATGAGTTCAAACTCCTTAGCGTAGGATTCTACATCATTGGCTTTAGAGAATGTCTAAGGCTTGGTTTATATGCTATAAATAAAGGTCCTTGCCAAATTATGGATTTTCAGCAGGTACATGGAACATATGGAAGTATTTGTCACCGTTTTATTTCCACCATCAAACTCTCTAAGATGCTCCCTGTCAAACTAAAATGGCATACTGTCCCTATTGTGTCTAGCAGATGAACCACCAAATTCATACACATGGGGATGGTCGTACATACCATTTGTCGAGTTGCGCTCTGTAACTCCAGTTGTGTGAGGGACATCACCCTGTGTGGTTGGTTCAGGACGGTGCTCAACTGAACCAAGGGTCATCGAGGCAGCAGCAGATGGCAGAATCAACTCCATTGTGGAGTTACAAGCGCCCAGCCCCTCGATCTCGACCCTGATGGACTTGATTGTGTTGATTCCACCTCGGTTCCCAACACCTTGATCATGAGGATGCGGTGTGTGGTCCACCTGAGACTGTCCCAAGCATTGGCTGTCATGGTTGTCGTGCACTTGAGGTCGCTCATGGCGCTGATGTGGCCGGTGAGATTGGACAAGTTCTGGAGCTGTTGCCAGAAGCTCCGTCGCCTCTACTCAGGTCTCCATCTGCACCATCCTCACCTTGCGCCGACCGTGCTATATGCACGAGGAGTACGGGGGTCGTGGATCTTGTGTATTTCGGTCGTAGGAGGGGCTGGTGATGCGCGGCAACGGCCCCTCCATTGCGCCTACCTGTCGCCGCCGTGGCTCATGGTGGCCTTGTGCCCAAGTTGTGCCGGCCGTGCTGTATGCCATCAGTCGATCCGGGCCGGCGAGCTCGTGGGGAAGAGCTCTGGGAATCCCTCGGTGAAGCAATGGATTCGAGAGATCCTGGGAAGAAGGCTGGGGACGAGGTGTGGCAGGCGGCAGCGGTGGAATAGGCGGGGCGACCGCGGCGGCGGAGTTCCCGTGGGTGAGGAGCAGGGCTCCAGGGGAAAAGGCGGCGAGCCTGCGATGTGGTTCCAGCGTTTGGGATTGTCTATGGACTGCGGGTTAATTGCTCACAAACTGGAGGGGCAAATTGTAAAACGGCCACGACGTACCAGGTACCACGGTCGTTTACTCATATTATATAGTAGAAATAAGTTTTCCTTAGATCTGATCTTTGCTTATCCAGTACGCATAGCATCTATGGAAGATTTCTGGCAGGGTTATTTTTTCTTACTTCTACAAGCTAAATTAGATACTAGCTAGGGCCACGAGCTGGTGATGGAGCAGAATTTCTTTTTTGAAAGAGGGCGGAGCAGAATTTCTACAGCAGCCTCAAATTCCTTGATGTTGCACACAGCACGTGGAGCACATGAATTCTTAACAAATAATCACTATGATGGGTGTTTCAAGCAATAATAACAAGGGACGATCATCAGCTGTCCGTCAGACGCAAGTCCGTGGTATGTACTGCTCTACATGCACAAATAAAATGTATTGCGAATTATCATTCTGCTTTTATTGTTTCCTGGTTCCACATGGGAAAAAGAAACTTAAGCAAAAAATCTACTCACTCAGGTTCAAATTAAAATATGTTTTAATTTGTCGGTACTTCGTCCACATTTCACATGATGATGTTGAAATTAACATTGAAATTCCCGCAAAACAACATGTTTTTCGAAGGTAGCGGAGGACAAACAAGTTTGTATGACACACAACAGTGCAAAACAGTGCTTGAAAGGGAGAATAAGAAAAGAAGAGAAAATAGGCCACACAATTAGCAAGGGCGTGAAACAAGGATAGAGTACAGGGCGGCAGGAATATTTAGTCGGACAGTTGAATTCGGGCAAGTTGCCAGTTTCGAGATTCATCGACAACCCGGTCACAGGACTTGCAAGGCGAAGCTACAGGTTTGGTCGGAGGTGTGTGAGTTCCTCCACCTCCAAATGAGATGCAGTTTTCTGGTCATCAGGAGTACCTGTGTGATGCCAGGGACGATCTCGTAGTGACAACTATGGGGCAGGAGGTAGATTAATTAATTGTTCCTCTCTTAGAGTTGATGGTACAAAACTTATATCAAAAGAGTACCGGAAGATGTTCTTTCTTTCCGGTTTGTAACAGGGCCATAAATGTAAGTGTGGGCCTTGTATTGTAGGTCAATGCACTAAAACCTATGTTCCAACTATAGATAGATGTATATTAATTAATTATCACAAAATAAAGACATAATAAAAATAAGTATTGCAATACATTTATGTAGTTATGTGGTTGTAGTATATGTTTACAACTCTTAGTATGGTACAACATTTTTGTTCCGTAGCAACGCACGGGCATTCAACTAGTTCATTTAGGATAGAACCAGAGTCGTCAGCCAGAAGGCTAACAACCAGAAATTCGGGGATACAATGGAGCCACCTTTTCGGGACCATCAACGTGCAAGCTAGCTTAGCACAAAGATGGGCAGAATGGTTTGCTGATCTCGCAACATGCTGAATAGTAAAAGAATTAAAACACAAACTAAGCTCTCCTATTTCTTGAAGAATTGGCGCCAAGACTGAACGGGAGTCATGACGAGTGTTCTAGAGATTCACCATCTCCAGACAATCTGTCTCCATAATCACCTTCGGAAATCCCCTTAACTTTGCAACAAGAACACCATCACGTAGTGCTTGAGCTTCGGCCATCAGAGGATCCAAAATACCTTGTCTGCTACGAATGGGATGGGCACCACGCCGCCCGGCATCACCGGCCACGACGTCCTTGACGGGAGGTGGCGGGAGCGACTCCTCGGCGTCGACGCAGGCGGGTGCCGTGTGTAGGAAGCCAGCAACGGCGCATATATGCATGGTCCATTGGTCCTTTCCGGCTTAGAGTCCTTGCTAGTTTGCTATAGGAAAGAATAGAACTCCAGCCGGACCATTTTCTTTCGCTTCCATCCAAAGCCCGGCAGCTGTGGCACTGGCTAACTGTGACCGTATCATGTGCTTGTCTGCGATCCGCGACTGTATTCTGTCTTGATCTAAGCTTCTAGCCTTCCTTGCTTATTTCATTCCATCTTTTCTAATTCCAGTTTAAGAAAAAACCTCCATTACAGAACAATGACTGTATTCTGTTTTTTTTTTTAATTTTACAATATATATTAAACTAGCAAAGAGTACACGATTACAAAAACAATACTAAAAGAGACGAGCAAATCTATGAGATCTTCAACTCTTTCTTCTTGCATGACACAATCTTTTTTTTACTTTTCTGAAGGCAGCCGTAGAACAACGTCGAATACACCAAACGACAAACCTGTGAATACCAACGAAGATTCTCCCCTTTTAATTTTGAGCCGCAATGCCAAGACTTTGTGCACGCACGCAGCCATTAAATTAATCAAACAACATCGGCAAGAGCACAACCGCTGATATTCCAGGGACAAATAATCGAACCACTTTGTCGACGTCGTTGGGAGCCGAGAGAACGAATCACCATTGCCGAAGACGTAGTAGCCGGGATAGATATTGCGAGGACAATCCTCCTCGCGGCAACCATAAGAAACAATCCAAGATTGATCTGGCGAAACAAGATCTGAAGAACCATACCTAGACAAACTTAACCTTCCAAAGCCACCATTGACGTCAGGAAGGAGATCACGCCATCGAACGAAGCGCGGAAGATCACTTATTGCAGACGAAGCCATCTCCATTGACGAAGAAGATAACAACCAAAACCAAGCTCTAACATTAAAGATCTTTGTATAGCGTCCTGCGCAGGTCCGAGATCCCACCCCTCCTAGTGCCAGAGCGGCAACTAGAGGAGACGAGGACCCGTCAATTCTTAGACGAAAGCGACGATGAAGATGCAGATGGCGTCGACGGCGACGGCTAGGGTTGAAACGTGCGATGACTGTATTCTGTCTTGATCTAAGCTTCTAGCCTTCCTTGCTTACTTCATTCCATCTTTTCTAATTCCAGTTTAAGAAAAAACCTCCATTACAGAACAATGTGGCCCGTGTCCACGATGCCAAGTACAAGGAAACATCATCTCCTACGTTGCCAGTCATAACAAAAGTGCATTATTATTTGTTCATCATTTCCAACTACCCGATGAACTGAAACGGTGTAGCTGTTATAATACAGTGTACTGAAATAAAATCGATAGGAACCGAAGCATTTAAGAACCCGTATAGTATTTCCAGATAGAAAAGCATGTCTGAACCCAATAATAGAGAAAAGGAGAAAATTATGTAGTCAAGCCATTGAGAGAGAACCCCCTCAAAAATAAAAACATTGAGAGAGCAAGACAAGCATATAACAAAGGATCTCAAACAATGAACCAAATCTCATCATTCACACCATTACGAATTCAGAACTGAAAAACAAAACCATTGTGTAACTTGTTAAAACGGGACCAAAGCTTAGGACGCACTCCTTTGATTTCCCATGTGCAGTGCAGTCCTACGACCCCAATTCCCCATTACCTCCGCCATACAAGTTCACTTTCCTTCCATTTTTACTTGGGAAGGAAAAAAGTTCAAGAGAAATGTGAAAACAAAAGGTGACGAGTCAGCTATATGGACATATGGACCTAGCAGTAAAAGTACATGATGTCTTGCCCGACTGGAGAGTCTGCGCGTGATTCTGCAGTAGCTTCACATCGTAGGCCCTGGTGTTAGTCATTGCTTGAGTACCCAACTTCATTTCTGTCAGAAATATGTGTAGAAGCGACTGTTGAATCAATCGTCATAATTTGCAGATTTAAACAATCCCTGAACTACAATCCCCCGAAAGGTCTATCACTTGACTGTGTTTGTTCACCACCGATATCAATTGAGGAGATTGACGCAGACAACTCATCAGCCAACTCAGTCGTAGGTTCAAGATCTGTGGCATCCGCCAGTGAGCTCAGCATGGTCGCCACTTCAAACGTATCATCGAGGTAGAATTTGGCTTTGCTTGGTTTTTGTCCCACCGTGCATGCAAACAATGGTGTCTTTGGAGCAACCATGCCCCTTTTGATGATGTCCGCAATGTTTTCAAACATGTCCTCATCTGACCTATCATCACCAATGCACAATACAAAGTCGGCCTGCTTTCCTCTCTCCTTCATTGATGCCAGTATCTTCTCAGCTATTACTCCCTTGCTTACTCCCTGGAGAATTAGCATACCAAATTCAATATTAATGTTAGAGTATACATCACAGATCAAACATGCAAGACAATGTTGAAAGGGGGCATGCCACCATATTAAACCCGAAGATGCAGGTGATGTCAATTTGAGTGACCATTACTTAAGCCCACCACTACTGAAAGAAGTAACAGACTTGTAGAAAAATTAAACAATGTTGATAGTAGGTCAGGTGGTGAAGTAGTTATGCCCTGAAATGTGACATGTCAATATTTATAAAAATAAAGCAACCCCCCAGGTCGTCTCAGAAAGCTCTTCTACGATGACAAGATAAAATAAAGAGCATCAGCGCCTATAAGGTCTTTCCTAACCGAGAAAAACTAAACACAGCTAGCCAACAGCTAATATATTTTCCCATGAGCAGAATCACACCTAACAGGCTACCATAGCTGCATACGAAATTACAAAACTAATAGTCGTA
The DNA here is from genome assembly GCA_947311845.1 of Poa pratensis. Lineage (NCBI taxonomy): Eukaryota > Viridiplantae > Streptophyta > Magnoliopsida > Poales > Poaceae > Poa > Poa pratensis. The sequence goes on along the minus strand of CAMZMU010000057.1, from coordinate 25,760,614 downwards.
TCAACTGCACAAAAGAAAGCTATTGCCTAACTTAATAGGGACAGGCAGTAGGAGTCTTTCCTACTGTTAAAAGTTCAAAAAAAACTTTATAGGGACCACTTATAAACTTCATTTTAGACACAAGAAAATAAAATGCATTCTCAAGGTCGATACATGTGAACTTATCAGCTAAATGGCAACTATAATGAAGAAAGATATTTAAGAAATTAAAGGGATGCACAAACCTGAGGTTTGACTTCAACAATAAACTGGCCACTCTTGACAGAGACTGGTTCATTTGCTAGCACACTCTCCAGGTGATCAAGCATCTCTTTGGCCTGTGAGGATCCAAAGCCTGAGTCAGCATCCTGATGGTGCCACACCAAAGCACTTTCCTTAGCCTCAATGTAGGATCCATCAGTTGCTTCGGTATACAAATTCATCACTGGTTCTGCCATTTCCATCCATCCAAAGTCCGAAGCCTGGGCACACGTTTGCCACTCTTCATCTCTAGTCCACCTACACATGTTTCGACAGAAAAAACTTAATTGTACGTTCCTTTTTGAAAAAATCTGATAGTCGCCAGCCAAGGCAGGTTAACGGTGATTATAACCGATTCCAAGAAAGAACACTAAAGTTTTTAAGGTTATGTGAACACATCAGATTGAAGTGAAGTCGGTACTCTGCACCTTCATAAACAAGCAAAATGCCAAGACATGATACTGCAGAATAATGAATGAACAAATAGTAGAGAGAGATATATCAATTCATGGGGGACAAAACACTGCAACTGCCTCCACTCTACTCGAACAGGTTCAAAGAAAACTCTGTATGCATCACGTATCAATACAAGAACGACAAACACGGCAAGACCAACCATGAAAGGTACCATCATACTTATCATACTTCCATGGTGTCCATAGTCAAATGCCAGTTTCAGAAACAAGAAAATCTAATAATTGCAGTATAACAAATTACTCTAAGAACAAGCCATAAAATAAACCCAGTTGACTGTTTGTAATGTCCGATGATTAATTAACAATTTAGCGCAAACTCTAACGCTATTACTGAGTACATTAAGATCTAAGGCGAATAACAACAGACAGTCTGTGCTGCCAGAATTATGAAATAAGGAAGAGACATGTCAAAATGGAAAAACGTACCTTAAGAAGTAACCATGTTCTGCTGCAATACCCAGCTTTGGACATGAGGAAAACCATTCTCCCAATTTATCCCTGCCTCTCCCACTAACAATAAAAACTACATTCCTCTTATCTGAGCAGAGAGTATTGATGATCCTCAGAACTTCTGCACTAGGTGTCTTGTTGATGGAAGTCTGAGGCACCAGTGTTCCATCATAGTCAAGCAATATAGTCCTGCTCTCTGACCTCTCATAAGCCATAATGATAGAATCCATGTTAAGCTTAGTGAAATGAGGGTCTAACGCCACCACCCTGAAACCAAACCCCAACCCGATGCCCCAACATGTCCTTCTAAAATGGTCCTTACAAGCCCTCTCCAAGTCTTGGATGAAGCTCTTTGACCAATAAGCAACATCATGGGTGCTGACATAGCGATAATGCTTCTCGTGCCTCAGCTGCTTCTCCTGGTCTGACATTGAAATGGCCTCATTCATCGCCTCTGCAGTCGCCTCTACATTCCAAGGGTTAACGCGAATCGCACCACTCAAAGATGGTGAGCACCCAATGAACTCTGACACTACCAGCATGCTCTTCTTCGGCCCATTCACCTCCGATGAGGACTCAGACCTAGGTATCCCCTGCCTACAGACAATGTATTCATATGGTGTCAAGTTCATCCCATCCCTTACCGCACTCACCACCACACATTCTGCTATCGTATAGTAGGCGCTCTTCTCCACACTAGACACAGCTTTGTCGATTAAGATAACAGGGCTGTACCCTGACTGGCCAAACTCTCCATTAATCCTATTGTAGCTGTCGCGAATCTCAGCCTCAATGTCTTCCAGATCCTTACCCTTCCCACGGCCTGGTTTTGCAATCTGCACCAACACTGCTCGGCCCTGCCACTTGGGATGCGTCCTCAGCATATTCTCAAAGGCAAGAAGCTTCAAATTGATCCCCTTAAAGATATCCATATCATCCACACCGAGCAACACGGTCTTCCCCTCAAACTGCTGCTGCAGCTCGGAAACCCTCCACTGCCTGTCGGCAAGGACAGAACCGTCTGCAACTGATCCATATGAATCCCCACCGGCATGATTTTGATCCCAACGGTGCGGCCAAAGTACTCCAATCCAATGTACCCACGCTTAGACTGGTACTCGATCCCCAGCATCCTGCTGCAGCAGGAGAGGAAATGCCTGGCGTAATCGAACGTGTGGAAGCCGATGAGATCGCAATTGAGCAGCGCCTTCAAGATCTCCTCGCGGACGGGCAGGGTTCGGTAGATCTCCGAGGAGGGGAAGGGGCTGTGGAGGAAGAAGCCGATGCGGAGGCGGTTGAATCGGCGGCGGAGGAAGGTGGGGAGCGCCATGAGGTGGTAGTCGTGGACCCACACGTAGTCGTCCTCCGGGTTGATGACCTCCACGACCTTCTCGAAGAAGAACTTGTTGGCGAGCACGTACGCCTCCCAGGAGCCGCGGTCGAAGCGGCCGTTGCCTGGCGGTGGGGAAGCCGTCGTTGAGGAGGAGGTGGAGGAGGATGGGGATGGTGTTGTGGACGCGGGGGAGGAGGAGAAGGGGAGCATGTAGTGGAAGAGAGGCCAGAGGATGCGCTTGCAGAAGTGGTGATAGAATCGGTCGTGGAGGGCCTCGGGTAGGAACACCGCGACGCAGCGGAAGCGGTCGTAGAGCGCCTGCGCGACCTCGTCCTGCTCGGCGAGCGGGACCTCGGCCCGCACGCCGCCGACGAAGAGCACCTCCATGTCGTCGGGAACGCCGTCGCGGAGCTGGAGCAGCAGCGAGTCGTCGTCCCAGGAGAAGGACCATCCGCGGCCGTCGGGGCGGCGGCGCGCGACGATCGGGAGCTGGTTGGAGACGACGAGCAGGCGCTCGCCGGAGACGGAGGAGGGCACGTCGGAGGCGACGCTGTTGGTGGCCGCGGGCTCCGACTGCTCGTCCTCCCCGTCCAGCTCCGACAGCGTCCCCGGGACCGTCATCACCCGCGACATCCGCTTCATCCCGAAGGAGCCCGACGAGCGCCGCCGCCCCCCGCCGCCCGAGGGCCCCAGCGCGGCGAAGTTGCCCTCCGCGAGATCGAGCAGGTTGGTGTACGACCGCGACATCATGGCTGAAACAACAGAAGCTTCGCCCCTCGATTCGCGGAATGGAGGTTATTGCGAGATCGATCGTACCGGGTTTGATCTGATCTGATCTGAGAGAGACGGTGGGTTTTGAGTTGGGATGGGAAATGAAACCGGAGGCGAGAGGTTGGGGACGGGGAGGACGCGCCCGCCGGTATATTCCCTTCCACGGGAGTGGATGGGGGGTTTGGACTCGGTGCGCCGTGGACTAGAGCCCACTGACGGCAACGGCCGCGTCCGGGTCGGTGGGCGCGACTCCGGTGGACCGGGCGCAGGGAGGAGCGGACGACGCGGTGGGGTGGCTGAGAGAGAGGATAAGGTTTGCGCTTGCACAGTCCGATGCCAGCTGGCGTCACGCGCCCCACCTTCCTTCGCCTGTGGGGCGCACTCGTCGCTTGACGGTCGCGATGTGGTTTGCTACAGCTGTGCGTGGTGGATGGACGGACCGGATTTGAGGATGAGCAGGCCGGGTCCAAGTGGTCGTGGGCCTGTTTCTTTGCTGGCGATGTTAACTGTTCCGGTGGCTCATTTGGATGCTGCTCTCTTTTCCGTGTGGAGGCGATTGAGGTGGGGACGCTTTTGCGGCGAGAAAAACGTGTCGGGTGTGTGGACGGCCACGATGGCATGGCTGGAGTGACGTAGGGCATGACGCGCACGAAGTGGCTAGCTACAGGTAAATTGTGTTTCTGTGGACAAATGTTGTTCTTTTTTCGTTGAAAGGTAAATTAGGTTCAGAATCTTTATGCGATCCATCATGTTCTAAAACTACGATCCCATGGCAGTTTCACCGAATTGGAAGGGGATGCTATTCTTCGCACCCGCGAAGATTCACACGGATTTTGACAGGACAAAAGCCGCCGGAGAGGAGGTAGACGACCGCAGCCACTTCGCAACCACCGTCGGCCGAACCGCCGTCTATTCCGCCCGCGGCCGGCACGCTGTCATGGTTCCTCGCCGCCCCGCCATGCCCTAAGCTCCTCTCCGCCGGTCCGCCACCACCCGGCCAAACCTCGAAACCAACTCCTCTTCTCCCGCACGGGTGAAACCGCACCCCCCAAGATAAGTTTCTGGCACAAAAAAAACGTGTTGGGTGCATGGACGGCCACAATGGCATGGTTTGAGTGAGGCAGCGCGTGACGCGCGCGAAGTGGCTACAAAGTACTTGCGTTTCTGGGGTTCTCGGGTACAATCTTGTTCTTTTTAGTTGAAAAATGAAAAGTAAATATGTAGTTCAGAATATTTCTGCGATCCATCATGCTGCAATTACGATGCCATGGAACTTTCATAAAATTGGAAGTTGTGTTTGTCTTTTTACCACTATATCCCAGCAGACAGGTTAGTATCTAGTTTTATCAAGTAGGTAGGGCTGGGCGAAAGCAACTCCGCAACACTCCATCAAAAGATCTCTCCATGGCAATCCAACAAATCGTGATTCTGAGCGGGACAACTATCTCACGTAACTGATACACCTTTACCATAGTTTTAGGAGTTTAATAATGTGATCCAAGTGGTCATTCTCTAAATAAAAGAGTCCAGCGCGTGACAGTTCAGTATCGCAAGACGCCATCTTCTTTTCATTAGGACGAATAGATGCACGTTTCGTCAAAAAGACCTTCCAATTCCTATAAAGGCGGCTCCTAGGTACGACGGCATTTTTTTTGCAAAGTTGAAATTAAATTCGAGTCCTCCAAACGGCAGATCGGTCGCCGGTCTTCGCCAAACGCCACATCAAGGGCAGAGGAACAGGTCTGACCGAGAAAGCCATCGTCGAACGTATCTTTTTTACTAAATGGCCCTTAATCAGACATTAAGCTAAGTATGACCCTTCTCGCTCAGATATGGCCCTTTTCTGAAAAGTCATATGCTAAGGCTTTACGAAAAAGTTAAAGGCTCTAAAAATATCAGAAAACGTCATACGGATTGGCGTATCCGGAGGCTGAGAAACGCGAAAATTTCTAAGTCATTTTGGTAAAGTCATTTGATATGGTTTTTCTCGCGTACAGACGTCATATCAGTTGGCGTACTATGAGATTCTCAGATCATCTAAGCCATATAATTTGGCTTTACTCATGATGAAAGCCATATCATTTGGGTTTACCAAAATGACTGGACATTTTTCTCGTTTCTCAGCCTCCGGATACGCCAACCTGTATGATGTTTCTGACATTTTCAGATCCTCTAACTTTTTTGTAATAAATTCTTAACATATTACTTTTGGTGCCGAGGCCATATCCAAGCGAAAGTTTTGGGAAGGGTCATAATTAGCTTAATGTCCGATTAAGTGTCATTTAGTAAAAAAGATACCCGGCGAACAGCGTGGACGCCGGCTGGCTGGCTGGCACGCGCTTCGCCTGAGGCCGGGTCGCCGACGTGCGGGTGACGTGGAGGCGAGCACGTCGCTGTTCAATCCGGGGCGGCGTCGCGTCGGATCCGAGTCAGCACGCTCCATATCCGGACGGAAAGAAATGTTAAACAAAGCAGCGCGCTTCCTCTCGCAGTCTCGCTGTCGTTGCAATGGCAAAGCTGTTCTCCCTGTTTTGTGCGTGGATGCTACGTGTGACCATCGGTCGGTCGGTCGGTCCAAGGCTGTTTTCGCGCTTTGCCGTGGAAACACCAGTTTTTTTGGTCAAGGTAGTTGAGCCATCAACCACGCACATGGAAATTTCTGAATCTAATGGTATTGTCACATGTATCTCGCCGGCATTTGCGTCGTACAAGGACAACCTTGTCGGTTTCCGTAGTGCTGATTTCAGCATTGCTTCTTTGAGAGGGTAGAAGTGAACTAATCTTTTTAGCAGTGACTACAGTTCAGAGTGATATATTGCAGCTGGTACTGCTTCGTTAGATATAAGATAAGATACTTTTGCTCACTAACGGCCCCGCCTCTTCCGTCCACATAGGTTGCACGCACGCACGCGCGCTTTCTACAGAGACCAACCCCCTTCCGCTGCAAAAACACGAGCAAAAAAGCCTTTGCCCATGCAAAAAGACGGTAATAAGAAAATCCAAAAGCACGCATGGATGCATGCCTTTGAAGCAATTTGGGACATATCCCCGGATTTTATTCGGATATGAGCGAATCGCCGCTTTTACGATCGATCGCCCGACTTTCCACGGCCGCTCTAATCAGTGGCGCAAATTGACTATGTAATAATCCATCAATCAATTAAGCGTGAGACGGCCTTGACAGAGGGCTGTCTCGCGAAGATGTTGACGACAGACAGAACTCAAGAGATAGCATGATAAGAGCATCTCCAACCGAGTCCCCCAAAGGCCGCCCAAACACTCGGACGGTTCGTCCGGACAGCGTTTGGACCGAAAACCGCCACCCAGCGAAGGCCCATAGCCATCCCAAACGACAGGGCGGTCCGGCACACCCCAAACCCAGCCCATATATGGGCCGGGTTTGGGGCCGCCCGGGCGCGCCCGGACGCGTCCGCCCCCTGGTCGCTGACAGGGCGGTCCCACGTTTGACCGCCCGGCCACGCGGAGTGGATAGCTTGACAAGCGTCAGCATTCATGGCGCACCGGCCACCGGCCGGCATTAATGGCGTACCGGCCACCTCCGACTATAAGTGGAGGTGCCGGAACAAACCCTACCTCACACTCACATCCGCATCCGTCGCTGCTCTCAGCTCCTCCACAGCCGCCGCTCTCTTCTCCTCCACATCCACCGCTGCCGAGACCCATCCTCCACCTCCTCCACCATGCCTCGCCGCCTTCCCACCACCTGCGCCAAGCTCACGCCGGAGAAGAGGGCGCAGATCTATCGCGAGGCCATGGCGCACCATGCGGAAGAGGTCGCACCAATGGCGGCGGAAGCGCATGCGGGGTGGAGGCGCAGGCGGCCGCAGAGGTGGAGGCGGCGGACGTCTGCTATGCCGTGTACCACGAGGACTCTGACATCGTCGAAATGACGGGTGCAGAATACCTCCGGCGAATGCAGGAGGACGAAGCGCATCGCGTGCAGTCGGAGGCGGCGGCAGACCAATGGAGAGCGCAGGCGGAGGCGGAGCAGGCACGGATACGGGCGGAGGAGCACGCAAGGGTCAGGACGGAGCACCGTGCGGCCGAGGAGCAGCTCAAGGCCGAGGCGGCTGACCGCATCCTCATCGGTCAGATGACGAACATGCTCGGGTTCGTCGACAAGCAGAAGGAAGCGGAGGCGGCGATTCGTGAAGGCTGACGCTACGAGGGAGATCCCTCGCTCTTCTCCGACTCCGACGAGCAGGGTTCTTCTCTGGCTCCTCCCGGTGCGGCACAGAGCACCTTCGGCTCCGGCAGAGGCGCAGCGGCAACAGTCATCGTCCTATCCGATGACGAGTAGATAGGGTAGCTATCCGGAAGTAGCGCGGTCGTAGCATGTGGACCTAGGTAGCAATATGTGCACGTTGCATGCTTTTGTAGTAATTTGGTATCAAAATTTGAGATATGTGGCTGTAGTAGCATGTTTTTGGGTGTTGTCCGGTCACTATCCGCGGACGGGGGCCAGATATAGGGGTCATGATTGGAGATGCTCTAATTTGTCTCTTACGCAAGAGGCGTCCGGTCTTGCACGAGAACCAGCTCCATAATAATGATGCAACTAATTTGAGAGTGTTCGCACGGATTTCGTGCGTTGATATTGCCTTCAATTGTTTTACTACATCTGATAAGGGGTGACCTTTTTTTTTTAATGACAAGACAAGGGATGATATTTGGAGGTGTGGGCAGAAGATACTCCACATGCTATAGCTTTCGTCTGAGAAAGTAATCGGACGGCACATTTCCAGCTAAACCTCTGCAAAACAGTTAATGCGGGCCGTACACGTACTAGCAGTGATCTTTTTCTTGGGTTGGGTGGGATCCCCGTCCTATAGCACGTGGATTACTGGAGCGCTTGGCCAGCTCGCCCTGTGCTTACTGTACTGAAGTAGTACTACTTTAACCTGTCGTGGTTTCCGTGCGGTGGGGTGGTTAGGAGCTGATCGATCTCATCTTGCGGAGGAAGATCGGAAGGGTCCATGCACGCACGTACGCAGCAGCCAGCCACGGTCGCTTTGTTGCAAGTTGCATGTAGCATTGTAGCTGACGGTGCTGCTGTCTGCTGGTGCCAATGAGGCTCGTGTGTTTGTTGTCGCTAGCGGGAGTGCATTTTTTTTTTTCATACAGCAGTATAAATGTCAAATTCTACACGTGTGTAGGACACTTGATATGTCTGTTGTCAATCATTTTTCAGATTTTTTTGATTTTTTTTCCTATTATTTTAAATTTTATACTCAGGCATGAGTCGGGAGCTGTATTGAATTTCCGGTTGCTACTTTCCCTTCGATCGGTTTTGCTCTCGGTTTGCATTGGTTTGTAGCGTCACTCCACACGACCACACACGAGATCTTTTGCTGTTAGCGCTTTCTTTATGGCCGTCCCTTCTACGCACTACAGGTCCAAACCAGTTAGGACTTGTTTACCTCTAGTGTATTTTAGGGGATGGGAGGGGATTATCTCGGATCTCGGAAAATCCCCACTAGTTTGTTTACTTCTAGTGTATTTTAGGGGATGGGAGGGGATAATCCCCAAATATCCCCCACCAACCCTCTCATTTTTGCCTAACACAAAAACTCTAGTCCATACTAGTGTATTTTTGGGGAAGAGTATTTGTGGGGATTTGGGGGATTGGGTGTTCACCAAATCCCCTATCATCCCCACTCTTCCCATCCCCTAAAATACCTTTGGAGTAAACAAGGCCTTAGTTAGTGGAGCTGGAAAGTACCGAATTTGCTTTCGCGAGTTGTTAGCTACAAGCAAAATACGTGGATTATATATGGCTGATGCTAAAACAGCCACAGGCACCTCGTGTGATTTTTTTTTTGAACACCACCTTTGTATTCATACCACAGAGAGAAATACAGGAAACCAGAGGTACAAATACAAATACTGAACCAACTGCACCTTCCAGCCGCCGACGCCGTCGCCGGAGGGGAAGACGCCAGGCCGCCCGCCAGCCCAAGACAGGGAGCACCTCCACACTAGAAGAAGACCGCATATGCCGTCCGCCGTCAGACGCCGGAACTGAGCTCGTTGAAAGAGCACGGCCATGGCGCTTCCCGTCCTCGATCCGGAAGCAGGCTCCGAAGAAACCGCTGAACCGCACCGACGCCGCAAACCTCCACCCTGCAGAGCACACACGGCACCACTCCCGCTCCCCCCCTCGCCACCACGGCCGGCCGGGGAAACCGGAGATGCGCACCGCCTGCTCCAGCTCCAGAACAACCCCCAGAAGCTCCACGGTGAGGGCGGAGCACTCCTCACCGCCGCGAAGACGGAGACAGGGGACAAAAGGGCCAAAGCCAGGCCATCACCTTCGCCGCGACGACCTCGCCGAAGCCACGAAAGCCCGCCCGATCCGAAGATCGACGAGCACCACACGGCCACAGCACGCCAGCACCACCACAGAGGACGACGCCGGGGAGGAAGACGAGCTGTAGCACCATTATTCCACGACCATGACGCCGGCTCCACCCCACCGCCGCCACCGGGAAGACCTAAACTACACCTATCTACACGCCCGAACGAGATCCGGAGCTTTCCCCCACCTCGCGACGCCGGAACGGCGCCGGAGGTGGAGGAAAGCGGCGGATTCGCCGGCGGAGACTTTGGTCGCCTGCTGTCCGCCTCGATCTACTGTAGCGGGGAAAGAGAGAGTCTTGCGAGTATTGTTCTGTTGTTGAATAGGGCTTTCCTTGCACCTCGTGTGATTTGATTTTGCATCTGTCCAGAATAGGTCTGTTTCGAGACATTGTGGTGTGCCTCAATCAGCAACTACTCGTCTGGCCACTAGCTCAGTTTAAACTCGGCATATCCTTGGTTTTTCTTCAACTCCATATATCCTGGCCCTTACTTTAACATGTTCCAAATGTGCATCGACTCTTGGCAAGTTGATAATTAACTTGAGATGTCTACATACTGCATAATGCGTCGATAATGACAGGGAGCGAGCTAGTGCACGTGGTTACAGAAGATATACACGCATTTCCAAATACATGATGGGTTCCAAGGAAAGCTATTCCACCGGGACACTGATCTGCATGCACCAATAATGTCAGGAGAGGAGTGGTTCCAGAACCCGGGAGCAGAGAGCAGAAACAAAAACACGCCGCTATCACCGCTTTTTGGCGAAAGATACTCCCCGATTTTCCACCACTACCTACTCCATCCATATATAGTCCACACATCGATCAACAGCAAGTGGGCGCAACGCAACGCATGGAGCACGAAGAGTCCAAAAAATAAATCCAAACTATACGTACAGTATATATATGGGAGAATTCCTTCTATGACACTATGCTTAAAGTTGATGCCTTATATGACACTCCCAATTTTTTGCTTCCTCATGTGACCTCTTGTATAAAATTTATGCCTCAGATGACACTGCCGTCGGTTCTGTGAAATCGTTCCGTCACTTTTTACCCGTCTGGACCAAACTACCCCCGCCCTGTTTGACTCGAGCCAGCACCCGAGCCCGAGCGCGTCGAACAAACCCGAGCCCGCACCCTCACGCGTCGGGGCGGAACCCTAGCAGCCCCCTGCACCCGCTCGACGCCTCCAAACCCGGCGGTCGAGTCCCCTGCACCCGCTCGACGCCTCCAAGCCCGGCGGTCGAGTCCCCTGCACCCGCTCCGCTCAACGCCGACGAGGACCACGCGCGCTGGAGGCTGTGTCAGCGGAGGGCGGGCAAGGCGCGCCGGCCGAGGGCGCCATGGAGCAGGAGCCGGCTGATGGAGAACCAGGCGGCGCGGCGGCCGGGCAAGGCGCGGCGGCCGAGGACACAGAGAAGGCAAGGCGCGTCGGCCGAGGGCGGACCTGGAGGCGCGGAGGATACATCTGGCGGCGAGAAGGGCGGGCAACGCGCCGATGCGGGCTGGTCGGCTTGGGCAGATTGGCAAGAAGGGTGAGTGCTTCGAGCTTATACTCTCCAGATGCAGTTTAGTATGCTGAAATTTAGTAGCAATGTTTATGTATAGTTGAACTGTGTGCAGGGGATATGGCATCAAAATACATGGGAGGTTCTGCTGATTTTTTGAATTTTTTGAATTAGCGTTTCAGTTATTAGTAGTATAGTTGAACCAGGGGCAAAAGTGACTTTGTATGTGAAAAGTTGACACCGTTAGCTCTAAAATACACTAGAGTGTCATGTGAGGCATAAATTTTACACAAGTGGCCATAGAAGGAAGGAAAAAGTTGGGAGTGTTACATAAGGCATCATATTTTAGGAGTAGTGTCATAGAAGGAATTCTCTCTATATATATCCTGTGAAGTGAAGAGCGAGCGAACAACAAGCTAAAAATCACGTGGGATACGGGCGCGATCGGGGGCAGATTGGAGCTTCTTGTCTTCTTCCGGTTAATGATACGGTCATGGCTGGCGCCTGACTGCTTTGGCGCCGGGGATTGACCCTGGGACGGCTGGGCTCGCGATAAGACGGCGACGCGCATCCGGCCGGGCGGCGCCTACGTTTTATCTGCCGCCGCGGATAGGAACCCTCGACGGCTCCGATTCTCGTCTCTTTTGGAAAATTTACGGCTGCGATTCTCTGTCCGGCGCAGAAAAGATGAAACTGATTCTGTTCTATCTGCAGGCAGGACGACGTCTCTCTCTCTTGTTCGCGCAGATATTTCTTATAAACAAAGTACATTCAATTGTGTACCGTGATCACTTTGCCAATAAAGTCAAACTTGCTTACCAGTCTGCCGCAGCCCACGGGAAATATGGAGTGGAGGACGTGAGTACGTGACGGCATGGTTTTCATGCATGATGCATGCCCGATGCCTAAAACATATAGAATGCCAGCAGATCTTGACGTGTTCATGGACTTCAAGCGCAAGCTTCAAAAGTACGACACGCCTATTTTAAAAGCGAATCTCCGGTCAAGGGCTTCGGCATGTATGACCTGATTATTTCGGTGGTGACGCTGCATTGCTGAGAGGCCAGTACGTCCTTCATTTTTGTATACTGTGTTGTCGGGTTGGCTTTTTTTTTTTTTTTTTGAAGGAGGGTAGTACAGAACTGCGATCAAAGTATACAGAGAAGAAAAACAAACGCAGAACCATACAAACACGGCTCAGCTTGAAGCACTACAGAAGCAAAAACTCCTGAACCACCAAAGCTCGACGTCGCCGGAGAACGCCGGAGAAGAAGAGCACGAACCTCGAAACCGCCTGGAAGAGGGGAGACCTCCAAACCTTGAAGAAGACCGCAAAAATCACTCACCGCAAGCAGCAAGATCTCAACGATGAAGGAGCACGGCCAAGCCACCCCAACGACCAGCTCCAGCACCTCCTTCCGCCAGGGCGACAAGGCCGTGCCAGAAGAACCACCACCGCAGCCACCAACCCAGCGCCAAAGCTGAGCAGCAAACCCTCCATCCGGACGAAGCACCACCAGAGAACTCCTCTCCTCGCCACCACGGCCGGCCAGAGAAGCTTCGAAGCAGCGAACGCCAGAGCAACTGGATGCAAGCACGTCAGCACGGCAGCTCCCCTCCTCGCCTCCACGGCCGGCCAGGGGAACCCGAGGCAAAACGTCCTCAGCGCCTGCTCCAGACAACCCCCAGGAACTCCACGGTGAAGCCTGAAGCGCACCACACCGCCGCGGAGCCGGAGCCAGGGGACCAAAAGCCGAGCTAAGATCGCAACCTCCGCCGCCACGATCTCGCCCAAGGCACCAAACCTCGCCAGATCCGTAGATCAGCGAGTACCCAACACCGGGCGCCCACCGACGACGCCAAGGACCTCGCCGGGAAGAGGAGGAAGCACCCGAACCAAAAGCTCCTATCAGTGTCGAATTCCCCTCAAAATCGCCACCGAGGAGACCTAAACCTAACCTATCTACACGCCAGGAGACCGAGGGCACGACCCCCACCACCCCCCGCCGCCGCAGCGGCGAGAGACGGCGTGGATCTGCTCCGGCTCCGGCGGAAGAACGGGGAAAAGAAGACGCCTCCCTGGTCGCCTCTCTCAGGTACTGTAGAGATAAGGGAGGGGAAGGGAGCAGAACCTTTTTCCTTATTGCACGCCCTATTCACTGTCGGGTTGGCTTTGGAGGCCAGTAAGGACTGATATTATTATTTTTTCCTATCTGTATTTTAAAAGTGATTTGCACGTGGATCAGTTTTTTTTTTAGATTAACGTGGATCAGTTACAATCACGCAAACTGAGAACAGATTGGAAGTAGAATGATGTGGGCTGCCATCCTTGGATATCTATACTATCCAGCCCAGCATATAATGGGCCGTCTAGTTCTAGGAGCAACATTGTTACCCCCTTCTAATTCATTTTTTTAGGCAGGGCCTACTTGCTATTTGGCTATCGACTGATTTTCAATTCGTCATAAGTTAATTTTCTTCCAGTCATAATGTTGGTGGGATCATCATCGGGTGGCCATACTCGGCCGAGGTCTCCCCAAGGTGGTGGGGCCGGCTGCTCGAGTCAGTTTATCTCCTCGAAAAGGCTGTATGGGCATGGTGTACTGTCGAGCCCTCCAAATCAAAGAGTGACATCGGCCACCGTTTTCAATACTCGGCGACCATGCCGACAAGATAAAGGAAACGGCCATGCCGCCGACCTCCGCTACTGCCATCATGCACAGTTGGAGTCGTGGTGCTACAACACGACCCTGTGCATGGCGTCACTCCCAGGTTCACTATAGATGAGCAGTTGAGCAGGACCCACTCGGATCTTACCTAGCCGCACAGTAGTCGGCCAAGTAATGTAACCAGTCTTCCAGCCTATATATGGGGGACTGGAGGCCCCTAGAGAGGGGTTGGCTTCTCGGGCACTACACTCACATGAGAAAAAGAACACACATACAACTCTTGGAGCAAGGTTATACTCTGTATTGATCTCGATACATCAGAGATCGATCCTTGCAGGAGTAAGGGTGTTACCTCAATCGAGGGCCCTAAACCAAGGTATGTCGCCGTGTCTGTGTGCTCGTATCCGATTCCGCCTACGGACACCGTCGCTCGCTCATTAGGCCTCACCCGCTCAAGACATCCCGTATGGCACTGCCGTGTAACAAACCACGACACATAATAGGTAGAAACCAATGTATACACGAGCTAACAAGTTAGTAATTTACCAGTGTATATACGTGCTTACTTTCCCATTAGAAATCAGAAACTCAAAACACAACCCAAAATGCAGAAATAGCTATCCCAAAAGTCAAAAGCCGTGACAAAAAAAAAGAACGCCCAAGTACATGAGCAGTCGATCGAGCTGCTCTCGTATAAAAAAAAAACCAAGCTCAAACAAAAAAGGGACCGACCAGCGGTCCCGGGATAACCACGAGCAAAGAAGAAATTAACCACGCGACTCAAACGCCGATCGAACAGAGAAGACATCCAACAGTTGTCGAATTATAAAACATTCGACTCTTAAATGCAAAATGTGTAAAAATAATTGCAGTCCTATATATAGAGGTTTAGTGAAGCTAGAACTTCTGAACTAATTTGCTCGCTCCGTGCAAGTCGTTATACCACCGGTGTTCTTATTTCCATTTTAATGGAGATAGACGAGATGCTCGGTTATAGGGAGAATTTATTATTTGCCCCGTTTTACTTCGTTTCTTTACTATTTGCCACACATTACTTGGTCTTCTACTATTTGCCACACTTTACACCGATTCCTTTCTAATTTGCCCTGTTTCTACTTATACAGGTATATTGATTATTTTAATTTCGAAAATATATTGTGAATACCGTAGAAATACGGTACCTCTTGGCTCTTGGGACAAACATACAATGCTGAATGAAAACAGGTATCGGGATTCGGGAATCGATCGGATCAACCAAATGCCTCGTTCCTCGTCTTCAGCGGAGGAGAAACAGAGGAGATGGGCGGGAGCGCCGCCGGCACCAGCGGTCCGACCAGCGCCGGCAGCGGCCGTACCACGGGAGGCGCAACCATGATCAACGACCATGAACTGCAGCGCCGGAGCGCCGGCGGCCGGGCCATAAGAAGCGCAGACATGATCGACGACCACGAACTGCAGCTCGGGAATGCCGCCGGTGGCAGCAGCCGGACCATGGGTGGTGCAGCCGGTCCAGCGACTAGGAATTGCAGCCACGGATGGACGCCGACATGGGCGCCATACTTCCTCGAGCCTCGGGGACGTCGGGGACACGTTACAGGCAGCAGGCGTTCCAGGACTGCCACTGCCACTGGGTCGACATGGATGCCCAGAAAATGATGGCCTTCTCTAATATCAAACTTCCCTCTAATTGCAACTTCCCTCTAATTGCATTCGTGTATCACCGCATTGTTCTCTCAACCAGCAAATAATTCCTAGCATACAATACTTCTTAATCAACAAACCTGATCTTACCTTCTCCACGGAAATATGGAAAGAAATGACGAGGAGAGAAAGTCAGGGGAGATGAATGGATTACCTAGATCGTGGCTGCAGTTTGCCGTCGCTGATCATAGCTGCGACACCCGTGGTCCAGCCGCTGCCGCCCGTGGCGCTTCCGCCCAGCGATGCACAAGGGAACGAGAGGTTTGGTTGATCGATCGATCCCCCAGCCTGGTTCGGTCCAATCAGTATATTTGCCATGGGTACTGTCGTACTGAGATATGGTATTTGGCAATGTATTTTGGAGTTAAAAAATTTAATTGATCTGTATAAGTAGAAACAGGGCAAATTAGAAAGGAATCGGTGTAAAGTGTGGCAAATAGTAGAAGACAAAGTAATGTGTGGCAAATAGTAAAGAAACGAAGTAAAACGGGGCAAATAATAAATTCTCCCGTCGGTTATATAAGAAGAACGTAGTCACACCTGCACGGCTGCACTGCAGATATGAACCAATCATTTGTACCAGTTCAAAAAAAATTCAAACCATGCATGCATGGTATTTTTTGCCAAATCTGGCCGTTTTCCTGGACTAACAACGTATCTGGCCGCGACTGGAAACTATTGTCAAATCTGGCCCCTCAGGTCGGCGCCAACCTCGATGGCGCCGAGTTAGTGCAGGTCGGCGCCAACCATCCCGAGCGCCGAAGTTCGCAGCTGGGCCCGGCCAAAATCCTACGTGGCATATGTCGGCGCCAACTGAGTGTGAGATCCTGGCTCAGGGCTTAATAGGATTGATAGAATACTCATATGAACAAGTTGCAACTTCTTTTTCGGAAGCTCATCTGGAAAGAACTCCGAGGTTAAGCGTGCTTAGCCCGGAGCACTCCAAGGATGGGTGACCGACCGGGAACTCGTTCCCGGGTGCGCACGAGTGAGGACAAAGTGCATAGAAAAGACCAGTGTTGATTTGTGGGGCCAGTCTAGAGATTCTAGAGAGCTGCCAGGGGTGACAGGCCCGGTCCGGGTGTGGGCCGGGGTGTTACACTGAGATAGCGCCGAACCTGTGCGCGCTAACTGAACCCGTCCAGGTGTTCGGCGCCAAGCCCGATGGCGCCGACCTCCCAGTTTAAAAACCCTAGTCCCTTCTCTTCCCGTCCCAGCACTTCTATTCCTCCCTCACCACCGCCACAAGCTCTCTCTCTCCTGTTTTCCGTCCCAAATCTCAAATCCACTCAAAACTCGTGGATTTCTTCAAATTAGACCATGGCAACTCTTCTTGGAGGTATTCTCTCTCAAATCACCTTCTTTTCATCCAATTCCATCCATTTTATTATGAAATTTGATGTCATTTTGATTCGGATTTCTAGAACCAAAATTTGTGGTGTAATTGTTTTGTTGAAGTAGTTAATGTGTGTGTGAATTACTTGTACATGATGGATAGCTTTGTAGGAAACATGTAAGTTCTTTTAGAATATTATGAGGTGGATATATTTATAGGAGACACTAGAATGCAAAATTATTTGTACATGGTGGATAGCTTTGTAGGAGGCATGTGAATGGTTGTAGGAGGCAAAATTAGAAGTAGTTTAAGTATTGAGAGTGTTGAATATGCATGTGAATGGTTGTGTACAAAATATTCTAATTCCATTTGGTATGTGTAGCTTTGTATAGTTTCTTATGTTACAATTTTTGTTTGCTAGATTCCACTGACATTTACAACGAGGTTTCACGTAAGATGAAGTTAGTAGCAACAACCGAAGGCAAGTATCCCAATGTATCATGCAAAGATGCTCCGGTGCCACCAAGGTATCCGGTTCCGAATTGTCCTTGCGGCAAGCCTTGTGAAATCGCACAATCTATGCACGCCGCTACTGTCGGTCGTGCGTTCTACGTGTGCAGCGATTCTCGCGTGAGTTTTCTTATTTCTTTATTTAGCAACTATGAATTTGACATGTATTTGTATCTGATGTCCTATTTGCTTACAAAACTGATAGCAATATTGTACATGCTACTTTTTCCAATGGATTGATGGGCCTGAGGTGTATGATGACTACATTCTTTCACCATATGTGTGGATGCATAAGGGCCCATGGCCGGCTGAGACTTGGACACGTCTTGTGCGTCCACCTCCATCTCCACCGGCTCTATGGAAAATAGACGCAACCACACCGAAGGCTCCTCCACTGGTTTGTTGTGAGCATTGCCAAGACATGACACGGTGGTGTCCCCTTTATGGTCCCGACACTTTGGAAGAGTCATGGAAGGTTTTTGATGAAGAACAAAGGCAAGAAAATGAGATTTGGAAAAGGGAGCGCAAGAGGAAGCAAGCTGAAGAAGTTGTGTCGTGGGGTCACTCTCCGACTACCCCACGGTGGGGATACCTGGGTCACGCCAAGCCCATCAACCTTATGACGAGGGCCCAAGGAAGGCCCAAGGAGGACGACGTGCGGCCCAAGATAGTCGACGCTAGGTCATGCGACCCCGCCATGCTTGTAAGCGCCATCGGCACCGTTCACCTGAGACCTAGCCTACCATATAAAGGCTAGGAGGGTCCTTCGTCTAGGGTACGCTCATAGCCGCCACACAAACCCTAGCGAGATTGCCATCTCGCCATTGTAGCCACAGCTCACCATCAATAACCAGACAAGCAGGAAGTAGGGTGTTATCCTCCGGGAGCCTGAACCTGGGTAAACGCCTTGCTTGTCAGCCGTCGTGATCACCAGCGCTCATCTCTCTCCCCCTCAATCAACCCGGGGTACACAACTCAGGGATTTGCCGAGTCCACACCTCGTCAATTGGCGCCGTCTGTGGGAAAGAACGAGCGCTGGAATCATGGTCGCACC
The DNA here is from genome assembly GCA_947311845.1 of Poa pratensis. Lineage (NCBI taxonomy): Eukaryota > Viridiplantae > Streptophyta > Magnoliopsida > Poales > Poaceae > Poa > Poa pratensis. The sequence continues at coordinate 25,742,180 of CAMZMU010000057.1, read as the reverse complement.
GGCTCCATCAACCTTGAAGACCGACGTCTGCATCACCAAGGAGCCAATCTGCTTCGGCTCCTTCGAGTACACCTTCCACCCGCCGGCCCACCGCTCGGTGTACGCCGATCTGCATGTAGGTATGTGCCTCACCTTCGGTACCATGCACTACTTCGTAGACAGCTGTGAGTACTCAGATCCACGGCGATCGCACCGCCTGTGGTGGTGGCACCCGCATCTGCCGCGGCCGCACCAACCACGCCCCCACCTGCTGCGGAGTCGCATCTGCTGCGACTGCGGCGACAGCGTCTTCGACTGCTGAGAAGATCGCGTCCGCCTCGACTACTCCGACCGCCTCCGCTGCGGCAGAGATCGCGCCCAACGCGGCCGCGCCGCCAGCGTCTCCGGCTACCACGGAGATCGCATCTGCTACGACTACGTCGACCACCTCGTCGACCACCGTGCGGATCGAGTCTACTTCGACTACCTCGACCGCGTCGTGACAAGGCCAAGATCTGCATCAACTTCGACTACGTCAACCACGCCTTCGCACGCAACGAAGGTCGCGTCGTTCCTTCCGCGCCACTCGCGTCTCCATCGACTTACAAGATCGTCAACAAGCCAATCGCGCCCACGTCAACAACAGCGACATCACTCCTCGACCGCGGCGAAGATCACGAAACTCCAAGGAAACGACCGCGGCAGCGACTGTGGTACCCACCACGTTGCGGCCATTTTCGACTCCGAGCACGGCTCGGACGAAGGAAGCAGCAGTGGCAGCGTCCATCCCGCTGCCCAGATCTACCCCGCGCAAGTCTTCATGATCGGCCAGAGGCCGCAGGGCAACGACGACGAACCCGCATACCCACTGGAGGTGGTCATGCCGGACCAGGTGACACGACTCACCATCACCCGCGACATGGCAATCAAAGCCCTGAAGCACGTCGAGGAAGGCACGTACCCCCCACCGGATGCACCCCGGGAGGACCTTATGGCGGTCCAGTACCTGCTGCGGAAGGAAGGCGAACGACTCCGCGCAGAGAAGGCCGAGCTCCTCCGACGCAAGGAGGAGGCCGACGCGTCGAGCGCCAGGAGGGCCGCTTACTCGTTCACTGCCTCAACAGAGGTCTCGCAAGGAGCAAGGCGCCACAGAGCCCGCGTGCCCCTGATGACGGAGGTCGACCGCGCTAGAGTCACCCGCAACCTCGAGTCATCATACATAGAAGACGCAGACGGAATACCCGTCCCCAAGACACCCGGAGCCGCACTCATGGCAGTCGAAACATACCTGCGGCTGACACAGCCGCCAGAGGGCGACTCGCGCGCTCTCCTCCACAAGCAGCAGATCATGTCTATCAAGGCACTCGAAGACGCACTGGTAAACAAGGCGCCGACAGAAAAAGCGCGAGAAGATCGAGATCGCCGCGACCACGAGCCCGCAGCACTCGCAGCCCCGGCGACAAGACAACTGCGACAACCGCAGCCAGGTGAAGACCTCCGCAACGTCATCACACAAAGGACGGTAGACCGCAGCCGCACCAGCGGCCGACAGCACGTCCAACTCGACTACGACCGCAACGACGGCGACTACGAGCCATGCGGCGCCGCATGCTTCAGCTTCAACATACGCGACACAAGAATGCCCAAGGGCTTCAAGCTCACGGCAGAAGCAGTCAAGTACGACGGGAAGCAGGACCCAGACTCTGGCTAGAAGACTACCTCATAGCCTGCAGCTGCCAGGGCGGTACTTCGACTACGGCCATGCAGTACATCCAGCTGATGCTCACGGGCTCTGCACGCGGGTGGCTCAACACTCAACCCAAGAACGCCTTCAGGACGTGGGACGAGTTCGCGGAGCCTTCGTTAAATCCTTCCTGGGACGTACTCGAGACCGACGACGTTCGTCGAGCTACAAGCATGCAAGCAAGGACGAGACGAGCCGCTCCGGTCATACATCCAGCGTTGGACCTTGCTCCGCAACACCATGGAGACCACCTCGGAGGACCGAGTGATGGATGCCTTCATGCACGGCGTCTCCCGCCGCGACCTCCGCGAGGAGTTTGGTAGGCTCCGGCCGAAAAACATGATCGAGGTCATGAAGATAGCAAACCAGTGGGCAGACGGAGAGGACTCGGTCCGCAATAGTTCACACTACTCCCCGAAGGACGAAGCCGGACCAAGCAACTGGCGAGAAGGGCGCCACAAGAAGAAGCCGCGTTACAACGGCAACGACTCAATCGAGCTAGTAGCGGCGGGATTCCAAACCCCCCGTGAGGATGAAGCGCGCGACAGCAGTCGCCAATACAGCCACGCACAGTACAGTCGAAGCGGCGGTGACCAGAGTCGCCAATACAGCCAGGGGCAGTACAACCGAAGCGGCGGCAGCAACTACCGCAGCGACGGAGGCCATAAACGCGAGTGGCAGAAACGCACACTAAGCCCAGCGGAAGAGCTGGAACAACCCTGCAGGCACCACATGTTCAGGAACCCGGAAACGGGCAAGTGGGGATCCAACCACCTGTTGAAGGACTGTCGAAAGGCACGTAAAATATACGAAGCCATGCAGAAGATAGTCACTCCAGCACCCGCAGCGCAGCCAGCCGCGCAGCTGGCCATCCAGGCAGCACCCCCACCCGCAGTCGCTAATCCAGCACAGGCGCGGGAGCATTCCTGCAGCAGCAGCAGCAGCCGCAGCAAGAAGCCCCACCGGCGGTCCAGACGCATATCCAGCGGCACGCGGACAACTCAACATGATACAGAAGGGGCGCCCTCAAACAGGGCTCAGAAGCTCATCACCCGCCAAGTCTTCCAAGCCATCACCTGCCCACCCGGTACCAGACTACCTGAGAGGATCAGAAACACCAATCACCTTCTCCAGAGCAGATCACCCGCCTGCAGTACCACGACCCGGGCACGCCGCCCTGGTAGTCGAAGCTCTGATCGGGATTACACCCTGAAAAAGGTGTTCATGGACGGAGGCAGTGGCATTAACATCATCTTTGCCGACACCCTCAGAAGGATAAACAGGCCAACGACGGACTTGGCAGCATCAGAGACTACCTTCCATGGCATAGTACCAGGGCAAGCAGTCACGCCCATGGGAACGATCACACTCGATGTCATCTTCGGCACACCCGAAAACTTCAAGAGGGAGTCGATCGACTTCGAGGTAGTCGACTGGAAGTCGCAGTACCACGCGATACTCGGCGCCCAACCTTCGCCAGATTCATGGCGGTACCTCACTACGCCTACCTCATGCTCAAGATGCCTGGACCCAAGGGCGTCATCACGGTACACGGCGACTTCGACCGCTCCAACAGCTGCGACCGCGAGTTCAGCAAGATCTCTGAGTTCTTCGGAGTCGAAGAGCACTTCGAGGCAATGGCAGTCGACAACGACAAGACCATCTTCCCAGCCCGCAAGAAACCAGCCAAGGACGCTGCCTTCAACGCGGCTGACGACACAACGACCCATCAGGTCCACCCGACTGACGCCAGCAAGACGGTCAAAGTATCGTCGAGTCTGACTCCCGCATAGGAAGGCGCGCTCGTCGAGTTTCTACGTGAGAACTGGAGAATCTTCGCATGGCAACCCTCTGACATGCCAGGAATACCCAGGAACCTCGCCGAGCACTCCTTAAAAGTCCACAAGGACGCCAGACCCGTCAAACAGGCCATGCGACGCTTTTCCGGGCCCAAGCGAGACGAAATCAGCAGAGAAATCGATCGACTGCTGAATGCCAAGTTCATCGAGAGATCAAAGACTCGGACTGGGTCGCCAACCCAGTCCTGGTGGAGAAGAAGAAGACGAAGAAACTCCGCATGTGCGTCGACTTCACCGCCCTCAACAAATGCTGCCCCAAGGACCATTTCCCGCTCCCGCGGATAGATCAGATCATCGACTCGACTGCAGGCTGCGAACGCCTGTCCTTCCTGGACGCCTACTCAGGTTACCAGCAGATCAGACTGAACGTCGAAGATGAGGAGAAGACAGCATTCATCACACCCGACGGCGTTTTCTGCTACCAGACGATGCCCTTCGGGTTGAAGAACGCTGGTGCCACGTACCAGCGCACAATGCAAGCATGCCTCAAAGGGCTCATCGGGCAGATCGTCCAAGTCTACGTCGACGACATCGTCGTCACCACCCGCAAGGAGGACACCCTCATCGCCGACCTCCGCAAGGTCTTCGCCGCCCTCGACGAGTATCAGATCAAGCTGAACCCAGACAAGTGTGTCTTCGGCGTGCCAGCCGGAGAACTGCTTGGGTACCTCGTCTCTGCAAGAGGAATCGAAGCCAACCCTGAGAAGGTGCAAAACATACTCGCAATGCCAGCACCGACCAAGCTTCACGAGGTGCAGCGCCTAGCCGGCCGAGTCGCAGCTCTCAGCCGGTTCATAAGTAAGTTGGGAGAAAAGGCCCTGCCTTTCTACCAACTGATGAAAAAGACAGACAAGTTCGAGTGGACAGAAGAAGCGCAAGTCGCGTTCGACCAACTCAAGAAAACACTCACGACTTCCCCAGTACTGGTGGCTCCACTGGAGAACGAGCCGCTATACCTTACGTGTCAGCCACAAACAGGGTGGTCAGCACGGTACTCGTAGTCGAACGAGAAGAAGAAGGGCACAGCCACCCTGTCCAGCGACCTGTCTACTACCTCAGCGAGGTGCTGACCCTGTCCAAGCAGCGCTACCCGCACTACCAGAAGCTGGCCTACGGAGTTTTCATGACTTCAAGGAAAGTAATCCATTACTTCTCCGAGCACCCGATCACGGTGGTAAGCTCCTCCGGGCTCTCCGACATCCTGACCAACCAATGCGCGACAGGACGAGTCGCTAAGTGGGTCGTCGAGCTAGGACCCTGGGGGCTGAAATACGCTCACCCGAAGTCAATCAAGGCCCAAGTGCTCCCAGAATTCACCACCGAGTGGATAGAAGCCCAGCTGCCAGATGTCCCCGACCTGTCCAACGCATGGACAATGTACTTCGACGGCTCCAAAAAGTTCAGATCAGCCGGGGCAGGAGTCATCCTCATCTCCCCCAAAGGCGACAAGCTGAAGTACGTGCTACAGATGGACTTCCCAACACCCTCCAACAACGAGGCTGAGTACGAAGCCCTAATCCATGGCATGCGAATGGCCAAGAACTGCGGCGCCACTCACCTCATGATCTACGGCGACTCCTACCTCGTCGTGCAGCAAACCATGAAGGCCTGTGACGCCATCGCCGACAACATGATCGCCTACAGAGACCTGTACAACCAGCTGGAGGGCACCTTCGACGGCTGCGAGTTGCGGCACATCGGCCGCGAAAGCAACGAGGAAGCCGACGCCCTCGCCAACCTGGGCTCAGACAAGGCGCAGGTGCCACCCGGCGTCTTCCTTGAGCGCATCACGCAGCGGTCTGTCAAACTTCGACCCACGCCCGGATCCTCCACACCATCAACGAGCACCGCCGACCCGCCAGGCAAAGAGAAGGAGCCAATGGAGGTTCTGCTCATCGAGCCCACCTGGACGAGCCCATATCTGGCGTACATGCTGCACCAGAGACTGCCAGTCAACTCAGTCGAAGCCAAGCGCATTATTCGCCGTTCGAAAGGCTTCACCATCATCAAGGGGGAACTATACAAGCGAAGCATCTCAGGAGTCCTGCAAAGGTGCGTTGATCCAGTCGACGGTCAAGCCATCCTGCTCGAAATTCATACAGGCACCTGCGGGCATCACGCCAGCAGTCGTGCCTTAGTGGCCAAAGCCTTACGAGCCGGGTTCTACTGGCCCACCGCAATGCAAGACGCAGAAGAACTCGTGAGGAAATGTCTCGGCTGCCAGGAGTTCGCCAACAAGCCGCACGCGCCAGCTTCAGCGCTAAAGACCATCCCACTTGCCTGGCCCTTTGCTCAATGGGGGCTCGACATGGTGGGTCCACTCAAGAAGTCCTCGCCAGGAGGACACACGCATCTCTTGGTGGCAGTCGACAAGTTCACGAAGTGGATCGAAGCCGTGCCTATCACAAGTTCGACTGCATCTCAGCAGTTAACTTCATCAGGTCCATCATCTTCAGGTTCGGGGTGCCGAACAGCATCATCACCGACAACGGCACGAACTTCACAGCCGAAGAATTCAAGGACTTCTGCTCCGAACAAGGCATCAAGCTCAACTACGCATCAGTCTCGCACCCGCAATCCAATGGGCAGTCGAAAAGTCCAATGGTTTAGTCTGCAAGGGTATCAAGAAGCGCCTGCGAGTACCATTGAAGCGCGCCGCAGGCGCCTGGGTCGAAGAGCTGCCTTCTGTGCTTTGGAGCCTGCGCACAACACCGAACAGATCAACCCAGTACACGCCATTCTTCATGGTTTATGGTGCAGAGGCGGTCATGCCCTGCGACATCAAGTTCGACGCACCTCGAGTGGTGGCCTACGACGAGTCTGACGCAGAAGAAGCACTCGAGGACGACATGGACACCTGGACGAAGCACGCGACATCGCCCTCACGCTCAGCTGTGTACCAGCAGGACCTGCGCAACTACCACGGACGGCGACTGCGGCCAAGAGCTTTCGTTCCAGGCGACCTGGTCCTTCGCCTCAAACAGAAGAAGGTGCACAAGCTCGCCTCCCCATGGGAGGGCCCATACATTGTGACAGAAGCAATCGGCGGAGGAGCTTACCGCCTGAAGGACTCGAAGACAGGAACAGTCTGCCACAACCCATGGAATGTCGCGCAGCTGCGACGCTTCTATGCCTAGTCGACTCCCCGTTGTAACAAAGCATACATGTCAAGGCGGCAGGTTTCAGACGCACTCTTTCCCTTACCAGGGTACCTGAGGGGACTGGAAGGGTTTTAATGAGGCGGCCTGCTCGCAAAAATCAATGAAGTGATTTATGGAACAAGCTCTCCACTTTACTTTTTCAGTCAAAAAGCAACATAAACCTAGGCCGCACCCGACGCACTCGGGGGCTGCGCCATACAGGTTCAACTCGAAAAATCCTCGGCCGCCACCCGAAGCACTCGGGGGCTGCGCCACACAGGTCTAAGTCCAACCTAGGCCGCACCCGACGCACTCGGGGGCTGCGCCATACAGGTTCAACTCGAAAAATCCTCGGCCGCCACCCGAAGCACTCGGGGGCTGCGCCACACAGGTCTAAGTCCAACCTAGGCCGCACCCGACGCACTCGGGGGCTGCGCCATACAGGTTCAACTCGAAAAATCCTCGGCCGCCACCCGAAGCACTCGGGGGCTGCGCCACACAGGTCTAAGTCCAACCTAGGCCGCACCCGACGCACTCGGGGGCTGCGCCATACAGGTTCAACTCGAAAAATCCTCGGCCGCCACCCGAAGCACTCGGGGGCTGCGCCACACAGGTCTAAGTCCAACCTAGGCCGCACCCGAAGCACTCGGGGGCTGCGCCACACAGGTCCAAGCCACCTAGGCCGCACCCGAAGCACTCGGGGGCTGCGCCATACAGGTCAAGTCGAAAACCTGGCGCACCCGAAGCGCTCGGGGGCTGCGCCATACAGGTCCAAGTCCAGCCTAGGCCGCACCCGACGCGCTCGGGGGCTGCGCCATACAGGTTCACAGACGTCTACAAGATACAATTTACTAACTCGGGGGCTACCCCCACCTCGACATATATACACTCATATTTCCACTTGGAAAAATTTCTTTTACAAGCTAACGCTATACAACAGCACTCCAGTGCTACTGTTCTACAGGCTCGCCCTTTGGCGCATCGAGTGGCCCAACAAGGTGCTCGCTGAAGGTTTGGACCTGCTGAATCATCTGGCGCGCAGCCGCAAGGGTATCGGCATACTCACCCTCTCCAGGCAATCCGTCAAGCACTTTGTGCAATGGAAGATTAGGCCGGTGCATTCGAACATACGCCAACGCCACGTTCGCCCCGGCAACAAGTTGAGCGTGCACGACTTCCTTCAACGCACCGCCTTCACGGAACCTCTCCAGAAGCGCAGTTAGTCCATTCGGCTGCTCGTTGTGAGGAAAGTACACCTTGTTGATCTGCCAGAGGGTTTTTCTGCAACCTTCTAAGAGTACAGCAGCCCGCCAGGTACGATCCAGCATTCGTGCCAGTATACTACCTCTGGACTTGTTTGACCAAAACTGGCGCGCTTCGGGTGAGTCGCCGGCGGCCTCTTTCTCTACCCGCTCGTCCACTCGAAGCTGCTCCGCCGTCAGGTCAGAGTTGACATCTGCATCAAGGCCAAGCATTGAGCATAGCAAGTAGACACAGAAGCCGAAGGAAAAACGCTAAGAGTCCAACCTTGCAACTGTCGACCGATCAGGTCCATCTCGCCAAGCAGAAACTCTTCACGCTGGGAGAACGGCGCAACGGGCCGCGACCTCAATCGCTCCAGCTCCAACTCAGCATTCTTCAACTTCGACTCGAGCTCAACCACCTTGTTCCTCATGAAGGTGAGCACTCTCTGGTCGTTTACGCTTCGCACAGGAGCTGGAGGAGCTTGACGGCGGCGACGAGTAGGCGCAGCCGAAGTGGTATCTTCCTCATCACCCGCGCCAGTCGTTCCAGCAACGTCAGGAGCTTCGCCCATATCAGACTGCCAAGAATCGACAGCGTCAAGCCAGGAAAAGAATCAACATAACTCATTCAAGCCAGATATAAAAAATACTCGGCGACTGCACCCCCGAGGGAGTGAATTCACATTTCATCATCAGCATGTTCACTCGCACAATATAAAGTGCATTACAGACTCAAGCCCAAAAGCAGAAGCACAGTCCTAAAAGGAATAAGTCTACACTACAGACTCAGACTGGGAACGGCTCTTCCTAGCAGCCAACTCTGCAGCTTTGGCAATTCTCCTCTCGAAGGTGGCGACCAACTTCGCAGCTAGCTGGCTCGCCTGCACCTTCACACCGCTAAGGGACGCGGTTCTGCCATCAGGCTTCCGAGGGAAGTCGCTGACAACCTTCTCAAAATCACCTACGACTTGGTGACCAAGAAGCAGCTGGAAAGTGAGCTCTGAGCCGCGTACCGTCTGCGCGCGCGTGAAGTCCGCCAGGACATTCGAATTGCCTTCGAATGGAGCCGCGAGTGCGTCAACAGCAGCTGGTGGTGGCTGGTTCGGAAAGATGTTCCGGTGCACAGTCGCTAAGGCCTCCGTCGACTTCTGCAGGGCCGCCGCCGACTGCTGCAGCGCTGCCGATGCATATGCGCAGACGCGGTCGACGAAGCCAACAGCCTGCGCCAAACCGACACTCTCGCTAGAAGTCCCTTCTGGAGGAGCACCTCCGCAATTCTCTGCCCAAAGGAAATCCACACCCATAAGGCGCCAGAAGTCGACAAAAGACAAAGTAGGCATGAAGCCGAAAAACTTACTTCCAACAACATCTGCGAGTGCGAGCAAGCGGTCGATCTGGGTCTTCTCCAGAGCATCCCGAGCTTGTTCCCGCTCTTGGGCTTCACCCAGTGACTTCTCCAGCTTTGCGACCCGCGCCTTCATGTTCTCCTTCTCGCCTACGGATCAACGGAACAAAGTTAGCAATAAAGGCAGTCGAAGCACTCCTCGAACACAAGGTTTCATACTTACTATTCGCTTGCTCCAGAGCAGCGCGGAGCTGATCCCTCTCCTGCTCCATGCGAACGAAGGTCGCGGCTCCCTCCATCTGCTGGCGATAAAATGGCTGCAGGAAACACAAGACATCAATCTGCGCCCGACTGTTCCAGTCACGCGCATCTTCGGGGGCTACTCCCATCGGGAGCGCTGTACGCGCACCCGAAACAGATCTTGCAGAAGGAATCGAAGAACACTTACATGCTCAAGCAGCCCAGCGTCAACTGGAGTCGCATCAGCAGGCCTCTCAGGCATGGCGGAGGTCGAAGCCTTCAAGGCCAAAACGTCACCCGCCAGAGCCTCCTCTCCGGCGTCCTCACAGCCTGCTCGATCATGGGAGCAGAAGTGTGCTCCATCTCACGAGGGGAAGAAACAGCAGCGCCGGTACGGTCGCTGTCATAAGAACTCTCAATTCAAGGACCCGCAAGTGAAAAAGCACACTCGACAAAAACAAAGCAAAGGTTACGCGACTAACCTGACTACATCATCATCTTCACTCCCCAAGGAGACGGAGGCCATCCTCGCAAACTCGATCGGCGGTGCAGAGCCGAGTGGAGGCACGACCAACGGTTCCGCCAGATCACTCGGGTGCTTAGTACCCGAAGAGGACTCGCTCGTCTCTTCCTCGATCACACCCGCCTCCTTCACAGGCGACGAGGCAGAACCAGAGTCGCCACCCTTTCGCCTCTGCCGCTTCCGCAGCGGCTCCTCGTCTTCATCATCCTCCAACTCTTCACTCGGAGAGGTGGCGGAGGGAACTTCATCGTCATCACCCTCGTCCTCGGGGAACTCTGCCTCTTCGTGAGGTCCATTCTCCATCAACGGAGGGAGACTGACGTAGCTCGAACGACCCTGCCAGCAAATGAAGCATTCGAGTCAAGCAAAACGATTCGACAGAAGATACAAGACAAAGCAAACGAAGCTCACCTCAGGTACAGGATTGTTAGGCCCATATGGCTCGACTGGGCACTTGACGTTGCACGGGTCAGCGGCTCGGAGACTGTGATGCTCCTCACCTTCGACTCGACTGCGTCATCATCAAGCTCATTGCCAGCATCCTCACGCGCCCACATGGGGTGGACGCGACTGCGCAGCGGCTGCACCCGAAGCCTGAAGAAGGTGGCGATGAGGTGAATTCCACCTGTCTCGCGCCCAAGACTCTTCAGAAGGCCACGCAGTAGCGTCAGCAAGGGCTGAATCGCCTCCCTGTCCTCCTTCGACAGCGGGTGCGCCCACGCGTTCGTCTTCCGCAACTCGCGATCAGCCGCGAATCCAGGAAGCCCTGCTTGGTCGCACCTGATGTAGAACCACTTCTTCCGCCAGCCCTGGACGGAGTCGGACTTCTTCATCTGGAAGTAGGAGGTGTCGCCACGCACCTGGATGCCGAAGCCGCCAACTGGGTACACCTGCTTGCTCTTCCCCACATTCCTCCTGACGAGGAATAGCGACTTCCACAACAGCCAGTTGGGGGCGATCCCCAGGAAGCACTCGCAGAGCACGAAATAGCTCGCGATGCTCAAGACGCTATTGGGAGTCAGATCGTGGATCTGAATCCCATAAGCATACAAGAGACCACGGACGAAATCGTGGAGGGGGAACCCGAAACCCCGCGGAAGGAAATCCACGAAGCAAACGCGTTCCCCCTCGCGAGGAGCGGGAAACACCTCTTTCCCGGAGCGCGCACCGTCGCCTGGTCTACCGGCGGCAGCAGCCCCTGCGCGCGTAGGGCCTCGAGGTCGGCCTTCTTCACCGACGATTTGACCCAATCGCCGTCGGGCTTCTTCATCACGCTCGCCTCGGCGGCGGCGTCGGCGCCAGCAGCAGCTTTCCCCTCTTCATCACGGCCTTGCTCATGGAGGGTGGGGGAAAGGAACTAGCAGAGGAGCAACAATGGTGGAAACGAAGCAGTGGAGACGATGACGGAATGGGGATGGATGAACTGTTCACCGCCGCGGTGAAAATTAAGTACCGCGCGGTCAGTTAATCCTGGCCATCCCTGCGGAAACCGCTCTCCGCAACATCATCTGGCCGTCCACGTGTCGCGCGGAGATAGCAACCGTCGACGGCGACGCCGCCCACTACGCGCGGGAATCAAGGCGCCATCATCACATCGCGAAATTTTCGCGCCCAACGGTCAGAAAAAAGCGGCAACCACTGTCTCCAGCCAATACTGACAGTGGGACCGCACTGTCACGTCCCATCGGACACAGAGTGCGTCAAAAACGTCAGCGCTGACGTCAACCACGAAGGCGAAGGAAGCCAACGAGCTGATGGGGAACTCGAACATTTCATTCGAGTGCAAAGAAAATTCAGTAAGCTCTCAGAGCTGAATAAGTTCGTACAGTAAGCCAACGAGCTGATTGAGAACTCGAACATTTCATTCGAGTGCAAGAACATCCAGTAAGCTACAAGTGCTGAACAAACTCCTGCAGTAAGCCAAACCGCCGAATACACAGTAAGTCACACAAAGCCAGTCGCGACTCCAAGTAGAGTCCCTTCTTTACTCCCATCGGGAGCAGGCTTTTTCGACTGAAGAAAAATTGAGTTTAACCTCAATTGCAAGCAATTCAGCTTAATCTCGGGGGCTACTCCCATCGGGAGCGCTGTTCGCGCTCCCGAGTGACTCAGAACAATAGCAGTCGAAAATCACCGACTAAGGCTGTACTCACAGTATTTTACCCTGGAAGTGACAGTTCGACTAAGGAATCCTCCCTAAGCCCTGAACGGCCGGAGTCGACCAATTTTACTCATCTCATTCAGGAACCCGACGGCGTGCCCAGGAGGAAGGAGTCCTTTACCCGACTCTACGATTCGACTAAGCACTCGGGGGCTCCTGTCGTGGGGTCACTCTCCGACTACCCCACGGTGGGGATACCTGGGTCACGCCAAGCCCATCAACCTTATGACGAGGGCCCAAGGAAGGCCCAAGGAGGACGACGTGCGGCCCAAGGTAGTCGACGCTAGGTCATGCGACCCCGCCATGCTTGTAAGCGCCATCGGCACCGTTCACCTGAGACCTGGCCTACCATATAAAGGCTAGGAGGGTCCTTCGTCTAGGGTACGCTCATAGCCGCCACACAAACCCTAGCGAGATTGTCATCTCGCCATTGTAGCCACAGCTCACCATCAATAACCAGACAAGCAGGAAGTAGGGTGTTATCCTCCGGGAGCCTGAACCTGGGTAAACGCCTTGCTTGTCAGCCGTCGTGATCACCAGCGCTCATCTCTCTCCCCCTCAATCAACCTGGGGTACACAACTCAGGGATTTGCCGAGTCCGCACCTCGTCAAGTTGTGAAGAGAAAACTCTTGGAGGAGGAATTAGAGAAGGACCGGAAAGAGAGGGAGGTACAAGCCAAGAGAAGGAAGGAAGAACAAGCACGGGAAATGGAAGAGGAGAGGAGGAATGAGCTGAATGAAAGTAAGGAATTCTTGAAGAAATACAACGCGGGCTATTTCAAGAGTTGGAATCCATAAGCATTTGTGGTTGAATCTGCGAGGTTGTCTTCTAATCATGTTGTGGTTTTTGTTTGACATGATGAACTTTATGTTGAACCAAGATGTTTTATTTTAGAAATCGTCGGAATATTTTATAATTATTGTAATGTTGAGTACTCTGTTGGATGTTTTATGTAGTTCGTGTGGACCTTAATGTCAAATTATATGTTGGATATTTGTTTGGTATTGCATAAATAGGACAACCTCGTGGATAAATGACAGACAATTACACTTTTTTGCTACAAAAGCAAACATTACAATGATGGTGCTCGGGCAATGTTTACCATCGACCCTCTTCAAATATACGATACAAGAGCTCCTTTTGGAATGAAATACAGATTATAAGGAATTAAAATTATTTCGCATATACGAAACAAGAGTTCTAACGGTTTCTTCGGTTGGCCATCTTTTGAGCAGCCCATGCTTCAAATTGTTTTTGGTAACACTCTCTGTGTTCTTTTTTTCCTCTTCTCCTCTAGTTTTTTGGCCTCCTAGTTCTGTACATATGTTTCTCCATACCAATACACTTCATAGTGTCTGTCGGATTCGAAAAAGTATTTGTTTCTGCAACGAGCTCCCTCCTGTTTGAGAGTAGAAAACTTAGTAACATTGGTTTTTAATTAGTATAAATATGGAACATGAAAGAGGACTAACAAAATATGGCGCAGGACCCGTCGTGTGGCTGCAGACAAATCCCCAGCTTCCACCGTATCCACCACTTTCGATCTTCTCGGCATCTGCTGTGTAGCAGCACTCCACACCGCAACCGCACTGGATGATCCATGGCACATGACAATGTAGCTCTTCTCTTGGTGGCATGTCTGGTGGCATGAATGTGCCACTACGAGGACCTACAAGTTCCATGGCCGGCTCTTTCCCTTTCCCTCTCCCTGAAGAGGATCCCGCACCGGCCATTGTGTTTCTGTGTATCTGAATGGGTGAGTGTGGTTGATTGGAATGAAAGACATAGAGCCAAGAGAGGCTATTTATTGATAAAAGGAGGACGCAACCAACCCGTCACTTTATTATATTTGAAATGACATGACAACTGACAATGCTGCTGGGACAATTATTCAATCACTTTACTATTTGGTGAGTTACTTAACTATTTGCTGCAGCAATTATTAGTTAGTTTACTGCACTGTGGTGCTACCATGAATCAGTCCACTAGATGTTCGCTTAAGTCTACAAAAGGAGCAGCAATTATTAGTTAGTTTACTGCACTGTGGGTGCTACCCAGATGGCGCCAACCAAAATGCTCTCTGGAAGTGCCAAATTCCACGAAAATTCGAAGTCCCAGGTTTCGGCGCCAACCGAGATGGCGCCGACATACTGCAGGTCGGCGATCTTTCCCACTGGCGCCGAAAGCTGGGTGCAATTTCGCGAGTTTGGGCTACAGAGGTCGGCTCCGGCCCGGACGGCGCCGACCTGAAGGATCTCGGCTCCATCGCGCATGGCGCCGTCCTCCCGCGCCAATAAAAATGCTCTCTGGAGTCTCTCTGGAAGTGCCAAATTCCACAAAAAATTGAAGTCCCAGTGATCGGCGCCAACCGAGATGGCGCCGACATACTGCAGGTCGGCGATCTTTCGCACTGGCGCCGAAAGCTGGGTGCAATTTCGCGAGATTGGGCTACAGAGGTCGGCTCCATCCCAGATGGCGCCGGCCTGAAGGATCTCGGCTCCATCGCGCATGGCGCCGACCTCCTGCGCCAACAAAAATGCTCTCTGGAGTCTCTCTGGAAGTGCCAAATTCCACAAAAATTTGAAGTCCCAGTGATCGGCGCAACCGAGATGGCGCCGACATACTGCAGGTCGGCGATCTTTCGCACTGGCGCCGAAAGCTGGGTGCAATTTCGCGAGATTGGGCTACAGAGGTCGGCTCCATCCCAGATGGCGCCGACCTGAAGGATCTCGGCTCCATCGCGCATGGCGCCGACCTCCTGCGCCAACAAAAATACTCTCTGGAGTCTCTCTGGAGTCTTGGGGCATTTAACAGAAAATTTGGACAGAGCCTCTGTCGGGGGGTTACCCCCGGGTAGGGTAATGATGAGGTAAAGACATGTAAGGTTAAGGCAGTAAGCTGTCCGAGGGAACGATTGAGCAAGGACGCAGGAGGCGTCATCCGACGTAAGGTGTACGTCCGAGGTATACTTTCCGAGGTATATCCTCCGAGGTATCAACCTCGGGGCAGTCAGCTAGCTACCACAGGAATAAGATATTCTCTACCGAGGTATATGATCAGGAGTGTTATCCGAGGTTGGCAGCAAGGATCGAGGCATGTCAGAGAG
This sequence comes from Poa pratensis, assembly GCA_947311845.1. NCBI lineage: Eukaryota > Viridiplantae > Streptophyta > Magnoliopsida > Poales > Poaceae > Poa > Poa pratensis. Next base: position 25,726,838 of record CAMZMU010000057.1, on the reverse strand, counting down.
GTCACGGGTGCCGCAGAGCTCGTAGCCCGAGGCTTCAGAGGACAGCGAGGTTCGTCCACGGGTTTCCCGGAAGCTCGGGGGCCTAGGAGCTGACTCGGCTATTTCGGGAAAGGTCTACAGGCTAGACCTCGGCAGGCTACTGAAGTATGACCGGAAGAGGAAAGCTAGGCCTGGCTGGCCTGACAGTCCGGCCGTTGAGCTGGCAGGAGGCAGAGGCTTGTCTACTACCTTTTGGCCATGCCATTGTCAGTTGTAGGCAGGGGTAAAAATGTACTTCGGCCTGTGTATATATGCGGCATCTCTGCCTCCAGGGAGGAGAGCGGCACAAACCCTAGCTCATTTCCCCCTTCGTAGTTTCACCTTCTACCTCGAGCTCTCACTTTGGTAGCAACATACAGCTCGAGGAGCACCTTGTACCTGAGAACCACACTGATATATTGAGAGAGGCAAGGCAGGAGTAGGGGTTTTACTTCCTCACGAAGGCCCTGAACCTGGGTACATCGTGTGTCTTTTGTGTTCTTGGCTTTCTTGGTTTCTTGTTCATGTTCTTGTGGTTTCTTGCATGTTCTTGCTTGTGCACGTCTTGAGTGCATAAACCCTCCCCGGATTCCCCCAACGACCATTCGGCCCCAACTAAGCCATACCCATGGCATCTGCCGTGATCCCACCACGACAGTTGGCGCCAACCGTGGGGCAGATTGAGGCGTTGGGTGGAGTTTCCATCCGGACGGGCTCCTCTGGGTGTGTTCTTTCTGGCCTTGTTACCAAGATCGGCGAGTTCGCCTTTGTGAGCGACAATGCGGGGTGCTTCGCCGGCAAGCCTTTCCTCACCGATGGCTTCCTCATGATGCTCGGCAGCTTCCCCACATACGTTGCTGTCGAGGTGGTTCGCGAGTACCCGGAGCAGGTGCTCGTGGACGACGAAACTCCTCTCCTGGCGGCTTTGGGTCGGCGTGTCACTCGCCCTCCGAGGTGTGTGGAGGTGATGATGGCTGGTACCAGGCCTGCAGCTAGCAAGGCAGATGCTGGCAAGGTCGCGCTAGCCGAGGTGGAGGCGACGCCAACCGCGCTGCCTGAGAAATCAGGTCGGACGGCGAAGTTTCCGTACGAGAAACCTAGTCAGAATGAGCAGTTGGGCATGCCAAGGGAAGAAGTTCCCTTAGAAGCTATCGTTGATAGGTTAGCTCGGCCACTCGCAGTAGAGGCAAGTGTGGAGCATACGGTGGCCGGGTTAGAGGCAGAGCGCCAGAGGGTGCTGAGAGAAGCTCGGTTGCTGGCCGAGGCTAAGCAGCAGTTCGATATGGAGCAGAAGGAGTACAATGCTGCACATGGTATAGAGGATGGTTTTACTCCGGTTGTGCGGCGTAAGAAAGCTGCTCTGCTCAACCGAGGCAAGGACCTCTATGGGGAGATGGCTAGGGCTGCAGTCTCGGGCTCGAGTAAGGCAACAAGTAGCAGGTCGGCTACTGGTAGGCCGGTGTATAGTTCACCAGCTAAGAACCTTAGAGCAGCCGAAGCAGTAAGGGCCGGGCTATCGGAGTTGACCGGAGATGCATGGCGTGAGCAGCAGAAGCGGCTCAATGAGTTAGTGCATGTGGCCAGCAAGCAAAATGAAGCCCTCCGCAAGGCCGGGCTTGGCGGTTCGCAGGCGGTCCATTCGATTAGGCCAGTTAGCCAGGGGTCCAAGGGGCAAGCCTCGTCTCCACACGTCGGAGGAGCCGATCGTGCCCGGAGTGTCACTTCAGGTCGGAACAAGGAGATGCAGCTGCAAGTGTACGATCCGGTGTTAGCTGGGAAGCAAAAGGTCGGCAACGCTAGCCGAGCCAATGGAGACCCCGGCCCAGGTGATGCAAGCCGAGCTAAGGGCCGTTCAGCTCAGGGAAATCAGAACGGTGGGCAAGCAGCGTCGGCTGGCCGAGGTAAACCACCTCAGCCCCCGAGGCATCAGCAGCAACCCCGGCCGCAGGAGCAGTATCAGCAAGAGCCGGAGTATGTTCCGCAGCCGAAGAACGTCGGTCGAGGTGGCGACCGATATGATGATGGAAATTCAGCCATGGAGCGGGCTGGATTCTATAGAGTGGATGGTGCATTGGGAGAACGTATCGGAGCTCGGACGTTGCCTACAGGTGATGCGCGCTACAAGCTAGATCGGATTTACATGTCCGAGAATTGGAGGAGGAAGGCCCTCCTGGTCCGGCGTGTTTTGGACCTCGGATCATGAAGGAACCACCTCCACCAGTGTCTCAGTTTCAGTTGGGTCGGAGTACCAGGCCGTACAATGGGAGCACCAAGCCGCAAGATTGGCTAGCTGATTATGTTTCAGCAGTATACATTGCGGGGGGCAATCGCCGATGGGCGGTCCGGTATCTCCCGCACATGTTGGAAGGTCCTGCTCGGATCTGGCTGAACAATCTGCCGGAGAATAGCATCGATTGCTGGCTGGATTTAGAGGAGGCATTCAATAGCAACTTCGCCAGCACTTACAGGAGGCCAAACCGACCTCAGCTTTTGCAGGCGTGCAAGCAGGAGGACAATGAGACTGACCGAGAATTCTTGACTCGGTGGAGCAATGTTCGGAACTCCTGTGAGGGAGTTATCGAAGCACAGGCTATAGCGTGGTTTGCTGATGGATGTCGGTATGGTAGCATGTTGTGGCAGAGGCTCCAGAGAGATATGCCAAAGACTCTGGCCGAGACGATTCGGATAGCTGATTCCTATGCCCTTGGCGATCCGATGCAGCCTCTGCTGGATGGGAATGCCCGGAACAGGAGGAATCCGATGAACAACCGCAACAACGGACCGAGGTTTGATAACCGTCAAGAGTTCGGGCAGAAGAGGAGAGAACCAGATTTCCAAGTCAATGCTGTAAACCCAAGTCAGTCCGGACCTGGAGGCGCCCAGAAACCGAAGACTGAGGGTCAGGCGTGGACTCCGAACCAGAACCAGAATCAGGGAGGTGGTGCGAAGCAGTGGCAGGAGGCCGGACCACCTGTGACTTACGAGTCATTGGTGAATGGACCATGTATCTATCATGGCAGGAATGGCAGAACCCCAACCATACCACTCTGCAGTGTAGTTTTCATCACCGAACCGCTGCAGAAGGGGCGAAAGCTGGGGCAAACCGGAGTGGGCCACCGAACCAATGGCGTAGACCTCAATATCCGAACACGCAGCAGCAGCATAAGCCGACCATAGCGGCGCAGAATCAGAGCTTAACCGGAGCAAATTCAACCCCGGTGCATGCGGCCCAAAACCAGAAGACGGTGCAGGCGAAACCGGTGAATGCAGTGAGTGCCCAGGGCAACAACAACAACGGTGGTGCCGGCCAAAGCCAAACGTGGTCCTTTGAGAATCAGAGGTATGAGAACCCCGGTAATGATTATAGGGAAGTACATCAGAGCTACGTGGTGTTTGTGACTGAGTCAACTGATAAGAAGAGTATGCTGAGGCGTGCCAAGGAGGTGAATGCAGTATCTCCGGCGGTGGTGAAATACATGAACTGGTCCGAGCAAGAGATCACTTGGAGCAGGCAAGATACACCTCGGATCATGCCGAGCCCTGGAAACTATGCACTGGTGGTGGATCCGACGTTTTGTGGGCCGACCAACAATGTGAGATTCACCCGAGTCTTGGTGGACAATGGGAGTGCCATAAATATCATGTACCGAGACACAATGGTCAAGCTGGGATACTCACCGAACCAGTTGCAGCCTAGCAGCTGTACATTTCACGGTATTGTGCCCGGGGTCTCTTGTGCACCTATGGGAAAGATTTGGGTCGACGTGGGTTTTGGTACCCGAGATAACAGCCGAGTTGAAAGTCTTGAGTTCGAGGTTGTGGACTTGCAGAGCCCTTACCATGCCTTGCTGGGAAGGCCAGCCTTGGCCAAGTTCATGATCTCCACTCATGTGGCTTACCTAAAGATGAAAATGCCGGGGCCCAAGGGAATAATAACCATTTCTGGTGACTACAAGAAGGCTATGCAATGTGCCTCGGCGGGATCTAGTTTAGCCGAGTCCTTGGTGATCGCGGCGGAGAAGAAGCAACTTCAGAAGGTGGTGGCAATGGCGCAGTCTACTCAGCTCGGCATGTCCGGACTAATTACTCCGGACATGAGCGCTTCATTCGAGGTGCCCAAGGAGACCAAGAAAATCCCGCTGGACTCGGAGAACCCGGAGCGTTTCGCCATCATTGGTACTGGCATGGACGAGAAATAGGAAAGCGCGCTCTGTCACTTCCTCCGTGAGAATCGGGACATTTTTGCATGGTCGGCTAAAGACCTGCCAGGTGTTCCGAGGGAGTTGGCAGAGCACTCTTTGTTTGTTCGGCCAGAGGTGAAACCAGTGCGTCAACCGACGCGGCGGCTCTCAGATGACCGAAGAAAGGTGGTACTCGAAGAACTGGCGAAGTTACTGGCTGCAGGCTTCATCATGGAAGTGCTGCATCCGGACTGGATATCTAATCCAGTCCTCGTGGAGAAAAAGAAGGACGAACCGGCGGTAGTCAAGGTGTGGCGCATGTGCATTGACTTCACCAACCTGAACAAGGCGTGCCCGAAGGATCCCTTTCCTTTACCTCGGATTGATCAAGTGATCGATTCTACGGCTGGATGTGAGCTGTTGTCTTTTATTGATGCATATTCTGGTTTTCACCAGATCCCACTGAACACTGATGATCAAATAAAGACTGCCTTTATTACCCCGTACGGGGCGTATTGCTATCGTGTCATGTGTTTCGGTTTGAGAAATGCCGGGGCAACTTATCAAAGGTGTATGCAGAAGTGCTTACATTCTCAAATGGGCAAGAATGTGCAAGTGTATGTCGATGACATTGTTATCAAAACTAAAAAGAAGCATACTCTCATCGAAGACCTCGAAGAGACATTTGCAAATTTAAGAAAGTATCGGTTGAAACTTAACCCGGACAAGTGCACCTTTGGTGTCCCGGCTGGAAAATTGCTCGGTTTCCTCGTATCGAGCCGAGGTATAGAAGTTAACCCGGCTAAGATCCGAGCTATCGAAAGAATGAAGTTGCCGAACTGTTTAAAAGATGTGCAGAAGTTCACGGGATGCCTTGCATCTTTAAGTCGGTTTGTAAGTCGGCTAGGAGAAAAAGCCTTACCATTGTATCAACTTATGAAGAAAAGTACCAGTTTCACTTGGACCCCGCAGGCGGACGCGGCGTTCAATGAGCTGAAGAAGATGTTGTCCACTGCTCCGGTGTTGGCATCCCCTTTGCAGAATGAACCGATGTTGATATACATTGCGGCTACAAACCGGGTCGTAAGTGTTGCAGTGGTGGTGGAGCGAGACGAAGGAGGCAAATCGGTGCAGAGACCAATCTACTACCTGAGCGAGGTGATATCCACGTCGAAGCAAAACTACCCCCACTACCAGAAGATGACGTACGGAGTATACCTGGCGGTTAAGAAACTGAAGCATTACTTCCAAGAGCATCCCATGACGGTGGTATGTGATGCTCCAATCTCGGAGATCATCGGATGCAAGGACGCAACTGGGCGAGTTGCCAAATGGGCGATCGAGGTATCTCCATACACTCCGCATTATGAAAGGCGAGATGCAATCAAGTCGCAGGCGCTGCCGGACTTTTTATGCGATTGGGCCGAGATGCAATATGAGCCGCCCTTGCCGGACTATAATTATTGGAAGATGCACTTTGATGGGTCCAAGACCAAGGTCGGATTAGGTGCCGGCATAGTCCTAACCTCGCCGAAGCAAGACCAGTTGAAGTATGTGCTGCAAATCCATTTCTCGGCGTCGAACAACGTGGCGGAGTATGAGGCCCTGATCCATGGGCTCAAGGTGGCAAAGGAGATAGGTGTCCGGCGTATAGAATGCTTCGGCGATTCAGCTTTGGTGGTGCATCAATCCACCGGCACTTGGGATGCATTGGATGCGAACATGGAGTTGTATCGGTTTCATGTGCAAAAGGTGTCTGGGTTCTTCGAAGGATGTGAGTACAAGCACATACCTCGGGGGAGAATGAAGCCGCCGACGTATTGTCCAAGCTCGGTTCATCCAAAGAACCGGTGCCACCGGGGATAGCGCTGAACCATTTGAGAACTCCTTCAATCAAGCCCTCGCCTGACTCCGAGTCAATTTTCTTACCGCCAAGTTCGGAGTCTGAGCCTATTCCTATGGAGGTAGACGTCGGATGCGTTTGGCCGGACTCGGGGACTGCTTCGCAGTATCCGAGGACTGATGGAGCTTTTCCTATGGAGATAGATGATGGGAACTTCGGGTCTGACCCGGGGACTTCGCACCAACACTCGGGGACTGGCCGAGCAATGGTAGGAAATCATGAAGGAGATCATGGCGACCGAACCAATGGAGATAGATGAGAGGCTTTTTCCTCTGCATCCAGTGCCGGAATGGGCGGAGCAGATCATGAACTTCATAGCCGATGGAAGTTTGCCAAGTGATACAACCGAGGCAAGGAGAATCCAGAGGAGAGCTAAGGGATACACCATCATCAACAAGGAGCTATACAAGAGAAGTGTGACCGAGGTGTTGCAGAGGTGTGTCGAACCAGCTGAAGGCAAGGAGATGCTTTTAGAAATCCACCAAGGAGAATGTGGACATCATTGCAGCACAAGAGCTCTGGTGGCCAAGGTGTTCCGGCACGGGTTCTATTGGCCCACCGCCAATGCCGATGCAGAAGATATAGTTCGGAAATGTGAAGGGTGCCAAAGGTTCGCCAAGCAGCAGCACATGCCAGCTTCGGCGCTCAAGACCATTCCTATCACGTGGCCCTTTGCAGTTTGGTGTCTGGACATGGTGGGAGAATTCAAGCCAGCCCGAGGCAATATGACTCACATACTGGTGATGGTGGACAAATTCACTAAGTGGATCGAGGTGAAGCCAATCCGAAAAGTGGATGGTCATACGGCGGTGACCTTTTTGAAGGAAATAATCCTGAGATATGGATATCCTCATAGTATCATTACAGACAACGGCACGAACTTTGCTGTCGGAGAGTTTGCTCGGTTCTGCATGAGTAAGGGAATTCGACTTGATGTAGCCTCGGTGGCTCACCCACAGGCTAATGGGCAAGTAGAAGGTCAAATGCATTGGTATTGGCCGGAATCAAAGCTCGGGTAGAACCACTGTTGAAAACACCGGGGTGTTGGATCGATGAGATACCAGCAGTTCTGTGGGGTCTAAGGACCACACCGAACAGATCAACTGGCTATACGCCATTTTTCATGGTCTATGGGGCCGAGGCAATGCTGCCAACCGACATTGAATATGATGCGCCCAGAGTGGCAATGTACACAGAAGCCGAGGCTAAAGAAGCTCGGGAAGATGCTGTAGATTGCTCGAGGAAGCAAGAGAATTGGCCTTATCTCGGTCAGCAATATATCAGCAGGGTCTCCGACGCTATCAAAGCCGGCATGTAAAACCCCGAAAGTTTAATGAAGGAGATCTAGTGCTGAGGCTTGTTCAGCGCAGCAAAGGTCGGCACAAGTTGTCACCTCCATGGGAGGGACCATACATTGTGAGCCGAGCTTGCACAATGATTCGTACTATCTTATAGATGCACAGGAGCCAAGGGGAGATGGGCTGGATAGACCCGATGCGGAGCTTCAGCGTCCATGGAATGTAGCTCTACTCCGACCCTTCTACTGTTGAAGGAAGTAATGTATGTACCTCGGCTGATCTTTAAATAAAAACTTCGGCACCTCGAGAGTGAGCTCGGGGACTGCCTCGCTCTTATGATTGCATGTTTCTTTTTGTTTGTACTCTTTCGTTCGTATGCCGAACTATTTTGAACCTCGTCTCAAACTTCAAGTACTGTATGCTATGTAACTAATCTTGTGACTCGACTGACGAACGCCAGCATGGCAGTCAAGAGCAAAGACGAAAGAACATGGGAAACATGAAAATGAACTCGGGGACTCGGTCCAAAAAGACAGTTCGGCATATGTCGTTTACTAACCCCTGTTTTTACTTCTTTTTTATGTCGGATGACTTTGAAACATACCTCGGAATTTACCAAGTACTGTATGCTATGAACAACAATCTTGTGACTCGACTGTCGAACGCCAGAATGGCAGACAAGAGCAAAGAATGCCAAATATAGTAAACACGAAAGTAAACTCGAGCAATCATTCAAAAGGATTCGACATAAAGCTTAGAAAAGCATGGTTCGAATGAGCATAATAGTAATAGAGGTAGCAAAGGAACTACTTAAGTTTGATTACATCTGCGTCCCGGCATACCGGGGATTTAATGAAGTTTTTTGGCCAAGCATAAGTTCAGGTCGAGGCATCAGGAATTACGTCGGCAGCAGCCGATGTAGCAGGGATTTCGTCCGGAGCCGAGGTAGCCTGGGAAGTGCTGGCAACGTCGGCAGTAACCTCGGCACCAGGTTGTGGAGAAGCCTCGGTTTCTGCTTCGCGGGTTTCACCGCCGTCACCTTGCTCGGCCTCGACGTCGGATTCTGTTTCGTATTCCTCGTCTTCTGGCTCGTAATCCTCGGCGTCGGAGTAGGTGTCTCCTTCGCTCAAGTTCTTCGTGTTGGCATATCCAGCAAAGAAGGCAGCCATCTTTTCGCGGCGCGAGAGATGGGTCGAGGACCAGGGCGAGCCTCGGCGAGAGTGTCCATCTTTTCGAGGTCGATCTTCTCGCACCAAGTCATGATAAATTTGAGAGCGGCATCAGCTCCAGCGCGAGCTGAAGATGAGCGCCACTCTCGCAGTCTTTTTCGGCTTCACGAAGCTGGCGGCGAGCTCGGGCGTAGATTTGGGAGCGTCGGCAAGAGGCCATAAGGCTCGGAAAGCAGACAGACCTGTCAAGAAGTTCCGACCCAATGGTTTTCAAGGGATGGATCCGAGCCTTGATGGCCACGATGTGGTCCTCAACGGTCCAGACGGGGTTCGTCTCGTTACGCCTCTCCCTGTGCCGAGCAGTGATATGCGGGCCGAGACTTGGGTGTAGGTGAATGCTCTGCAGAAGGATAGCTGTTAATAATGAAAGAATAGTTCGGCAAAGAGTAGTATGTTGAGGACAAAGCAAAGCTAAGGGGGGCAAGAACTTACGTCCATCTGGTTGATGTTTGCAGCGTCGGGAGAACTGGTTAAGCGCTTGAAGGCTTCAAGCCTCGTGGCCGAGGTGGCGCGGGTCTCGGCTAACTGGAGCGCTTCTGGTGATCCTTGGCGGCATCCTCCCGAAGTTTCTTCTCTGTTTCGACAACACTGGCCTTTTCCGCCTGCAGCTGCTCTTTTTCAGACGTCCGCAGCTCAGTGATGCGCTTGAGCTCCTTTACCAGACGAGCTACTTCGGCTTTCTCTTGTTGTAGCTTCTCGTCCAAAGAGTTCTTTTCTGCAAGGACGGCCTTGTGCTCGTCGTGGAGTTTCTTGTGGTCAAACAAGAGGGTATGAAAGATATCCGTGCGGACGTTCATAGTATTCTGCAAGGAAGAAAAACATAGCTCGGTTAGAAAGGCTATACCTCGACAAGAGTCTCGGGGACTCGGAGTCAAATCATTGGGAAAATGTTGCCGGGGTATGCCTCGACAGGAGTCTCGGGGACTCGTACCCGAGGTGCATGCTAAAGTAAGATAAAATGGTTTGGATACGTCGGATGAAAATGGAAAGTTGAGATTCAAGCCAAACAATTTTAACTCCGGCGGAGCGTCAATAGTTTACCTCGAATCTCGGGGACTGGGAATGGTGGATATTAGATGAGATACTGCATGAAAGTAAAGAGAATAGGACTTACGTCGATGTTTTGAGCAGCACGCAGGGCAGCAGTTTGTAGATCATATACGCTTCGGCCGCAGGCGCTGTTTCCCGCAGGATGCTCAGCCACCGGAGCAGCTAGGGAGGCCGAGGAGACCTCGTCTGCAGAATTCCAGTCTGCATTGTAGTGTTCCAAGGAGCCGAGGCTCTGGTCACTGTCAGTGCGCAGAGGAGGAAATCCCCACGGTCCGCCCTGCTCGATGCCCCTAACCGAGGCCTCCAAGGCCAAAGCAGCCTCGGAGCTTGAAGCAGGCCGGTTATCCAATATAAGAGATGCCCTCCGAGCATATTCTTCGGCCGGAGGGGCAGTCTCATCAACGGGTGCGGGCGAATGGAGGAATTCGGCGTGTCACCGGGGGAGGAGACCTCGGTTGCATCCTTGAAGGAGAAGAGATAGTCAGGGTGCCAGACCCAGATGTTGGTTTGGGGGTGACCTTAGACTTCACCGTCTCTTTCTCTTTCTCCTTGCCCTTCTCCAACGGCAAGGTAGTCTGGCGAACTGGTTTTTGGGGCTGCTGTGGGCTGTTGCTTCTGCTGATGCTTCTGCTGTTGCTGTTGGTTGGGCAGTCTGGCTGCGGGGGGAGAGTCGAGGCTCCGGCAAGGCGGTAGCCGGAGTTCTGGCGCGATTGGTCCCCGCATCCGTTTGAGGACGCGGAGAAGTCTGACCTCGGGTGGGGGCAGATTTCCCCAAGGCCGGGCCAGACCTCGGTGGAGGAGATCCGGGGCGAGAGTTCGTCGGGGGGTCGTGGCTTCAGAGGCACCAACGGGTGCAGTCATGGAGGATACCTCCTGATCCACGTCTATGGGGCACTGCAACGAAAAGAAGATGGTCAAGTGTTAATACCGAGATAATATGTTTTAAGCAACAAACATTGTTGGCTATAGAAGCAAAGCATTACCCATCCGAGGTAGGAAACCTCTTGCCCCCGGGCATGAGGAGGAAGTCCGGACTTCTTCAGCCGGCGTCTCTTGACCGGAGCCTCAGTGGGTCCGGAGGCTCCAGTGGCGGATGGTTCGGCGGCCGAAGTTGCGGCACCAGCGCGTTTCCGGCTGGTTGCTGGAGTAAAGTTCGGAAGGTGAGGAAGGCGGGAGAGGTACCGCGTTTATTGGTTCCATGACGAGGAAATCTCTTGAACTGAAGCTTGTGCTTGAGGCTTACCCGCGGTGGTGATGCGGGCCGAGGCAATGGGCATATAATCCTCGTCGTCAGGGTCCACGTTGGATGGTGGGTCCTCGACAGGGAGATCCTTGCCGAAGTGGTCCGCAGGATGGACTCCATCCTCGGCGGTCTGGCGGGCGAACAGCTGTATGGCAGACATATGAAAAGGAGTTAGGAAGAAAATTTCAAGATGAACGTCGTAGCAAGACCTCGGTGGTAAAGGAGTACGAAGAAAACGTCGGAATAGCGTACCTGTTTCGCTGGCTTGGTCCGGTAGTGGGGTTCCCTTCCCCATGTCCAAGCGTCAGGATCTTGGACTTGGTGATAGCTCGGACTCGCCGAGCTACCGCGGCGTTGTCCAGTGCAACGTGCGTATGCGGGTGGGGTCATAAAGACCGCTCATGTGGCAGATCTTGTGAGACCTCGCCTGGAGAGGGGAGACCCTGCGCTTCACGAATGTGCAGGCCAGGTCGTCAGCCGTCAGGACTTTCCCGTCGTTCCGGGGTCCTCCGGGTCCTGCCATTTCGCAATATACCCATGGATGGACTTGAGTTCGCCGGTGTGAGGGGGAGTGTAATCCCAGTTGAGCTGTTCTGTAGGAGGCTGAGGTTAAACGCGGCAGGTTGA